>CAUYRH010127364.1:0-25731 GCA_963574655.1 Perodicticus potto | reverse complement strand
TTTCATATTTACATGGATGGAGCTGGAACATGTTCTCCTTAGCAAAGTATCTCTAGAATGGAAGAAAAAGTATCCAATGTATACACCCCTAATATGAAGCAAATTTATACCTTTCAAGCGAAGGCTACAACCCATTTATTGCACAAGAAGATGGGGAAAGGGGTGAGGGAGGGAAGGGGAGGGAGAGGGTGGAGGGAGAAAGGATAAAGGGTGAGATCACACTTGTGGTGCACATTTGAAGGGTCAGGAGAAAACATCTAAATACGGATCAAAAATGTTTTCACATAGTAAATGAGAAAATATCATGAATGTTATATCAATCAGGTTGATAAAAATATCTCCGATTGTATGGGAAGCCCGCACACTGTACTCCAAGCCTGAATCATTGTACACAGTTATGACTCAATAAAAAAAAAAGCTGATGTTCTCTCCCTTCCTTTTCATGCAGGACGGTTTCTGCCATCATCGCTGAGCACTTTACCTTCATGGTGCACAGAGTCCTGCTGAGACCTTAAAGAATCTACAGGAAGCAGCTCGTGCATTGTATTACATATTGATTAGAAATGGAATTGCGTAACTCTTGCCTCATTACCACCTTTGTCTGTTAGAAGACACTATTAAGTATATTGTTCAGGCTATTTTTAAACAAATATTGATCTTAAGAATATTTGTCTCTATCACTAATTTGCTAAGGGTTTTTATGGCACATGATTAATGAGTTTTACAAAATATTTTACTTCATATTTTGTAATGAGTGTATTATTTTCATTTCTGATATTTTTATATAGTAAATGCCATCAATTGAATTTTTTAATGTTAAGCCAAACATACAATCATAAAATAAATCAAATTACATTATTATCAAAATATTCTTATATATAATTTTATACAATTAGCTAATATTGGTCAGAAGCAGTGGCTCACTCCTGGAATCCTAGCACTCTGGGAGGCCGAGGCAGGTGGATGGCTTGAACTCAGGAGTTTGAGACCAGCCTGAGCCGAGCAAGATCCTGCCTCTACTAAGAACAGAAAAAGTAGCCGGGCCTGGTAGCACCTACCTATAGTCCCAGCTACTCGGAAGACTGAGACAAGAAGATCGCTTGAGCTTCAGAGTTTGAGGTTGCTGTGAACTATGATGCCATGGCACTCTGCCCAGAGCAAGAATGAGACTCTGCTTCAAAAAAAGAAAAAAAAGAATTTGGTAACAAAACTAGTTAAGCTTTATATGATGTATTTCCTTTATTTATTCATTTTTTTCTGTTTTCCAAAGTAATTGGTATCAATTTAAAATGGTTTTCCCATTTAGTCTAATTTTTTAATGTGTTGGCTTTACATTCTTACACTTATTGTTTTTAATATTGGTTTTGTAATTATATCCCTTTTTCCATTCCTGATATTACTAATATGTTCTTTCTGTCTTTTTCCTTTGTCTTGCTAGGGCTGTATCAATTCTCTTAGTCTTTAAAAATAAATAATAATTTGTGTTGTTTACTTTTCTCTATAGTATGTTTACTTTCTATTTTATTAATCTTTACTTTTACTTATTTCATTTGTTCTTTTGTCTTGTTCTTTTCCTAATGTCTTAATTTTTATTCTTAGATAATTGATTTTTAGCTTTTTTAAAAAAAATACACACCATAAATTATACTTTAAGCATAGCTTTAGTTTCTTTCCACAAGCTTTGATATATTTTCATTGTCATCCACTTAATAGGATCTAAATCAGGAATTTCTAATTCCATTTCAGAATTTTTCCCATTATTTGTAATGGTAAAATTAGAATTTTTACAACTAATGGTAAAAATTACTCTTTTGTTTCTTAGTCATCCATAAACAAATGGTTTTCAAATTTTTATATAAAAATACTTAGATATCAAAAGAGAGTAAAAGTTCACTTTAAGTTTGCAAACTCAGCCAGTGAAAGTGTCAAGCTTTTCAGGAAGTTAACACCTTGTCATACGTTGGATACATTTTCTTTCCATTGGTTATTTTTGTGTCGCCTATTTGTCATTAAGTATTTTTTTCCTGCAGTATTTCTTACATAATCAATTTTTTATTTTACTTTGTGGATTCTGGAATTCTTATCTTTCTAAGATAAGAACTTTGCTAAGATAAGGTCTTGCTAAGAAGAACTTTCTTTACCCAAAAATAATAGTAAAAAAGATTGCCCCATAAAAGACTGTGTCAAGCTTGTTCTTTAAGTTTTTATATTTAATACAACCGTCTTGGGAAGCATGCCTTACTACCTTCTCTTTAGAGTGAAGAAATGTATGCATAAACAGATTAAGTGATTCTGCCCATCCGACTAATCAATACAGAGCAGAACCAGGATTTGAAAGTGAACTTCTCCAGTCCCAAAGCCTGTGTCATTTTCTGTCATGCTCTCCTATTGCAAACCTCATGCATTCAGGTCATGGAATCTGAAAATTGCCACTGACGTGAGCAACGTATCATAAATCCTCACATCTTGCAGGAAAGAAAATGCTTAGAAAAGCTGCCTGGCTCATATGAAGCCATTTTGCTAGAGACTTATTGAGCAAGAATCAAGTCTAAGGAATCTGAATTTCTAAGACAATGATCTTTCCATTCTAACCTGCCTCAAAGTTCACCTTTCTGGAAAAGGCAGGTGCCGCACCACAGCGCTTCCAGGACCGGACGCCTGAAGACGTGACGTGAAAGTCCTTTGTCACTATTACTATTAAAGAGTGTGGAATCCTGACATCAATCTCCTTTAGCTTCAGAAGAATCTGTTAATAACTTCTTTGAGTTATTGAAACAATACAAAATTTTTCTTGTAGCACATCAGTAGTCACAGAAGAGGATTAATACGGAGAGTAGGAGACGAGAGTTCCCAACTGTCAGCAAGAGCGTTTCCTCGAAATGCCAAAACCTGCTAGACTTCAGCTTAACCTTGACTGCAGGGAGCAGGATGCAGTAGTGGGAACTAATTCCACCTGGCACTTTCTCTCACCTCTTGGCCTCTGGCACTTCTAGCGACTTACTCCTCTACTTCTTCAGAGAATACTTTTAAGGGTACCCGAGGCTTTGATACAGGTCCCCCTGGGATGAGACAGAAAAAAGAAATCCTGAGTGCATGGTTTAACCTTTCCTCACTATCCAGGCTCCCCCTCAGAGAGGATCTCTGTTGCACAGGCTGGAGGCAGAGATGAGGCCGGTGAGAGAAACTGTAAACTGTAAAACTCTATTCTGAGAAAACGCGTCATCCAATGAAAGTGTTGTAGCTTTTTCTGAGAGACAATAAATGTTACTGCTCTACGGCAAGGAAAAATGAGAAATCCTATTCCCAAGAGAGAGAAAATACATCTCCACATATGACAAGTAGTTAACATTATGGATGGCATCTGCCTGGGCTCTTATCATGATGTAAATTTGTTTCCTATTCACTGGCTTGAATAGTAACAAAATAATATTGGAATATGAATAAAGCACCAGATACAAATTTTATTACCGCTTCACAGTAATCTGACTGTGAGGGAACAAGTTTAGGAGTGAACAAAAGCAGAGAGCTGTTAGTCAACTCTAATATATATAACCCATATTGGAAAGCCAATCTGTTTATTAATAATAAGCAAATGCTTCTTGGGATGGAGAATTTTTTTTATGCTTTGTCATTATATAATCGGAGTTTACATAAAGTTCCCGAACTGGCTTGTACTAACTGGTTGGCAAGATTGTTTATCATCTATTTCAAATGAAACATAAAATAAAATTTTGGCCACAAGGCTCATAAAAACTATCTTAAAACTTATCTTAAAACTATCATAAAAACTATCTTATGCCTTTTTTCCCCCAGGAGTAGACATACTAGCTGTGATGTTCTGGATGAATCTCCTTCACATTTATCCTTTATATTAAAGTGTTCAGAGACAGGTCTCATATTTCTTAGTGTATCACATAGGTTTAGGTGAGTTTGAAGTTGTGCGGTATCAAAAGTGAACTGGGTACTTTAAAGACTTATGGACGACAACAGAACTCCTACTTAAAATGAACTCTAACATTTCAAATGGATGTAGGAGATTTTATTATGTTTTTATTCCTTATCTATATAGCCTTCTCGAGGTGCATGTGACTTTTAGAGAGAGGCAAATTTTTACTGCAAGATAAAAGTATGGATAGGATAAGTGCTTTTAAGAAAATGAGATAAGGTGGCACTTGTGACTCAAAGGGGTAGGGCGCCGGCCACATATGCTGGAGGTGGCGGGTTCAAATCCAGCCCCCGCCAGAAACTGCAAAAAAAGAAAAAGAAAATGAGATAATTTGTTTACCCCCCACTACATTAGCTGCTTCTGAGTCCTAAATTGAAAACAGAAACCATTCACCATACAGCAGAAGCCTAAGAAGTGAGATTATTGGATGAGGGAACATGAACATTTTTAGGGTTTTTCTAGAAAGGTAACAGAAGTGACATGTTCTCCCTTGACCTAAGGAGATGCACAAAAATGTAAGGACATGAGAACTTACTGAATGTTAGACAAGCCAAAGAATTTTCTGGAAAATACACTTTACTGTTCCTAGCAATAGAAAGATCAAGCCTGAGGAATGGTAATGGCCTTGTGCTATCTAAGACATAGGGTGGAATAAAGGTGTTACACGGGTAAGGTAAGGAGGAAGTGAGGGAGACCTAGAGAGACAGAGCAGGAGACACACATAGACAAAGAGAGACAAGGGGGGGAGAGAGAGAGAAGAAGAAGATGCAAAATTCAGGAGTTAATTGGGATTTGTATTCAAGGAGTCTGTGAGTTTCACAAAGACCAAATATAAAAGCATTAGCGCTCAGAAGCAAAGAGAGACACAGAAAGCCTTTGGGTAGCCTTCACATTGCACAGCCTGTAATGGGACTGGGGCCCAGTCTCACAGATGTGTGTGGTGGCAGGGTGGCTGGGGCCGACTTGGGCCATAGGTCCGCATTACAGCAACATTGTGAGGGCGCATATGTGACTAGACATACTTAGGTGTGTATGTATGACAGAATTACATACATATAGATGAAGAGATTACATTGCCTCTCTGGACAATGATGTCATATGACTTCTTTTCATTTTTTAATTTATCTTTTTATTTATTTTGCAAATTTGCCACAATGAATGTTCATTTGGTATACATAATTAATTAGAATTTTCCAAACGCAATCTGAAGTTGTAACTCTCCCATCCACATATTTCTAGCTGTTTAAAGATTTTATCTTTAATCTTTAATTAACAAATAATAATTTTTAACCACATAACTAAAGTTATGACCCTACTTTATTAATGTCTTTGTTACTTCCTGTATCCTGCTTTTTTTTTTTCTCAGCATTCACTTTTCTTCATGCTTAAAGTAATTTTAATACATCTTTCAATGTGAATTTATGAATGGTTAAGTTTTCTAGTTTTGTTGATCTTAAAATGTCTTTATTTTGCTCCTTATGTTTAATGATAGTTTAGATGAGTATAGTATTCTAAGTTGTCAGTTATGTTCCTTTCAAACTATAAAGATATTATTTCATTGTTTTCTCCTAGTTATTGTTACTGTTGAGAAATCCGTGTAAACTTTTCTCTTCTTAGAAGTCCTTTATTTCTGGCAGCAATTTTTTTGGACTTATACATTTTAAAAATTTCAGATACATCACCCTATACACTTAGGTACATTAAGCATTTATAAATTGTGTAAAGAATTATTATAAACTAAACACCAAAATAACTGCCCCATACAGGAGAACACAGACGCTGATTTTTTTTTTTTTTGACTTTCCAAATAACACATTTATTGAGGCTCTTTTCTTTCTTTTTTTTTTTTTATTTTTACATATACATGTGTTTTTCAAATTTCCACTTTTTGCCTTCATGGAATTAAAAAGGCTTAAAATTTAATAACAATAACAATGTTTAAGATAAAGACTAGAAACAAAAACCTCGTAAAGAATGAACAAAGATAAATACATTCAGAAAAGGAATCAGATGATTACCGCATTGAAATATTAAGCAATATTAATAATAATAATGCAAAGAGAGTAACGTTCACATTGTCAAATAAGAGTATGTCTATTATAGAATGGTTTGACTTTGAGGCTCAGTATGAAGTCATTGGTTAACTTCTTATTTTTTTTCCAAAGTCTCAAAAAACAGACAACTAATATTATATAAATAAAAGTAAAAGAAAGTTTCAAAAAACAGATCATACCAAATCTTATAGACAATAGGAAAAGAAGAAATATTTCAAAATCATTCTACATAATCTGGATACATCTGATATTGAAATTGGAGAAAATATATTGTTATAAAGGGAAATTACAAACATATTTCACTTACAAATGAGGATGCAATATCCTAAACAACATATTGACAAGTTGAATTAAAAATTAATGTTTAAGTAATGTACTTTGGTCAAAATTGAATCCAATTTATGTGAGAATTAGTCACTGTTTTCTTTTCTTTTTCTTTTTTTGTTTTCTTTCCCTCACCCCCTCCCTCCTTCTCTCTCTGTCTGCTGTCTCCTTCCCCCATGCCCCACTGTGTCATTAATTGTCATTTATTGTCCTCATATCAAAGTTGAATACAAAGGATTCATGCTTCTCCATTCCTGTGATGTTTTACTAAGAATAATGTGTTCCTCCTCCATCTAAGTTAGTACAAATGCTACAAAATCTCCATTGTTTTTGATGGCTGAGTAATATTCCATGGTATACATATACCATAGCTTACCAATCCATTCCTGGGTTGAAGGACATTTAGGCTGTTTCCACATTTTAGCAATTGTAAATTGGGCTGCGATAAACAGTCTAGTACAAGTGTCTTTATAATAAAAGTTTTTTTTTTTCTTCTAGACAGATGCCCAGTAACGGGATTGCAGCATCAAATGGGAGGTCTAGGTTGAGTTCTTTGAGCTTTCTCCATACTTCCTTCCAAAAAGGTTGTATTAGTTTGCAGTCCCACCAGCAGTGTAAAAGTGTTCCTTTCTCTCCACATCTGTGCCAGCATCTGCAATCTTGAGATTTTGTGATAAAGACCATTCTCACTGGAGTTAGATGATATCTCAGGGTGGTTTTAATCAGCATTTTTCTAATAATTAGGGATGATGAGCATTTTTTCATGTGTTTACTGGCCATTCATCTGTCATCTTTAGAGATGATTCTATTCATCTCTCTTCCCCATTGATGTATGGGATTGTTGTTTTTTTCTTGTAGATTAATTAAAGTTCTGTATAGATCCTGGTTATTAAACTTTTGTCTGATTCAAAATGTGCAAATATCCTTTCCCATTGGGTAGATTGTCTATTTGCTTTGGTTGTTGTCTCCTTGGCTGTACAGAAGCTTTTCAGTTTCATTAACCCCATTTGTTTACTGTTGCAGTTGTTGCTATTGCCATGGCGATCTACCTCATAAAGTCTTTCCCCAGGCCAATGTCTTCCAGTGTTTTTCCAATTCTTTCTTTGAGGATTTTTATCGTTTCATGCCTTAAATTTAAGTCCTTTATCCATCTTGAATCAATTTTTGTGAGTGGAGAAAGGTGTGGATCCACTTTCAGTCTTTTACATGTGGATATCCAATTCTTCCAGCATCATTTATTGAATAGGGAGTCTTTCCCCCAGTGAACTCTCTTGTTTGGTTTATCAAAGATTAAATGGCTGTAAGTTGTTGGTTTCATTTCCAGGTTTTCTCTACGATTTCTAGTATCTATGTCTCTATTTTTGTGCCAGTACCATGCTGTCTTGACCACTGTGGCCTAGTAATACAGCCTAAAATCTGGTATGGTGATAACCCCAGCTTTGTTTTTATTACTAAGAACTGCCTTAGCTATACGGAGTTTTTCTGGTTCCATACAAAGTGGAGAATCGTTTTTTCCAAGTAGTGAAAGTAGGATGTTGTTATTTTAATAGGGATGGTGTTGAATCAGTAAATTGCTCTGGGATGTACAGACATTTTAACAATGTTGATTCTTCCCAGCCATAAGCATGGTATGTTCATCCATTTGTTAAAGTCCTCTGCTATTTCCTTTCTGGGGTTTCATAATTTTCTTTATAGAGGTCTTTCACCTCTTCTGTTAGGTATAATCCTAAGTACTTCATTTTCTTTGGGGCTCTGGTGAAGGGAGTTGTGTCCTTAATTAACCTCTCATCTTGACTGCTGTTTGTATACACAAAGGCAGCTGACTTGTGGACATTGATTTTATATCCTGAGACATTACTGTATTCCTTGATGACTTCCAAGAGTCTTGCCATTGAGTCTTTTGGGTTCTCTAAGTATAAGATCATATCATCAGCAAAAAGGGAGAGTTTGACCTCCTCTACACCCATCTGGATGCCCTTTATTTTCTTGTCTTGTGTAATTGTATTGGCAATTGTTGAAGTGGTAGAACTTCCAGCACTATGTTGAATAGCAATGGTGACAGAGGACAACCTTGTCTGGTTCCAGTTCTAAGAGGAAAGCTTTTAGTTTTACTTCATTCAGTAAAATATTAACTGTGGGTTTGTCATAGATAGCCTCAATCAGTTTAAGAAATGTGCCACCTATACCTATGCTCTTCGGTGTTCTAATTAGAAAAGGATGCTGGATTTTATTGAATGCTTTTTCTGCATCTATTGAGAGGATCATATAGTCTTTAGTTTTGCTTCTGTTGATACGGTGAGTAACGTTTATGGACTTTCGAATATTAAACGAACCCTGCATCCCTGGGATGAAACCTACTTGATCATGATGTATGACTTTTTTGATGATAAGCTGTAATCTGTTGGCCAAGATTTTGTTGAGAATTTTTGCATCTATATTCATTAGTGAAATTGGTCTGAAATTCTCCTTTTTAGTTGAGTCTTTACCTGGTTTTGGTATCAGGGTGATATTTGCTTCATAGAACATATTGGGGAAGATTCCTTCCTTTTCAATTTTTTGGAATAATTTCTGTAGTATAGGAATAAGCACTTCTTTGAAAGTTTGATAAAATTCTGGTGTGAAGCCATCCAGACCAGGGCGTGTTTTGTTGGGAGATTTTTTTATTGTTTCTATTTTTTGAAACTATCTTTTACTTTTATTTATATAATATCAGTTGTCTATTTTTTTGTGACTTTGGAAAAAAAATTAAGAAGTTAACTGATGACTTCATACTGAGCCTCAGAGTTAAAGCATTCTATAATAGACATACTCTTATTTGACAATGTGAACGTTACTTTCTTTGCATTATTATTATTAATATTGCCTAATATTTCGGTGCAGTAATTGTCTGTTTTCTTTTCTGAATGTATTTATTTTTGTTCATTCTTTACAAGGTATTTGTTTCTAGTCCTTATCTTAAACATTGTTACTGTTATTAAATTTTAAGCCTTTTTAATTCTGTGAAGGCAAAAAGTAGAACCCTAATAAACATATGTATATGTAAAAATAAAAATAAATAAAAATAAAAAACCTGATTGTAGAAAATCACAGACATAGTTCTTGTTTTACCACTCAGAATATTGAGAAGAAATCTCTAATTTCAGATATTCCTCCTGTCTTCCCCCCAATTATGATAATGATAGCTAACATTTATCAAGTGTTTATTTCATGCCAAGCAGGGCAGTAAGCATTTCCATGCTTCATCTGATGGTCGTGGGCATGCCACAGAGTTGCTGTTACTCTTTCACCATACATATATAAAGAAATGAAAGGTTAAGTAACTTGTCCTAAGTGACACAGTAGCTAAGTAGGGGAGTCAGGTCGAAACCCAGATAGGCTGAGTTCTGGTCCCATACTTTTTATCACAATGTTATATCTGCTTGATTTTATATAATTGAGTCTTCACAGTCTGTTCAATTCATCTGTTCAGTGAAGTTTGGTGTAGTAATGATTGGTTGAAACTCCAAAAAATTCCACTGGGTCTCATGACAGCAGCCCACAGCTGTCACCACCCCAGCCCCTCTGCTGAAGCATGTGCGTTCTGATTGACCACACACTTCCAGCTGCTACATAAAGTCATTACTCAGAACTTTAGATTGGAAAGCAGACCAGTGGCCAGCTGCTTCTTCCTGGGTGTGACTGACTGGCAGCTGTGACTCTAAATACACAGAGCTGTAGGCAGAGAATAATTTAAACAAGTATGCTTTAAAGCATGGTATCTCTTTTTTAATCTTCTTAGCCATATTTAAGTGTGCATTTCAGCAGTGTGAAGCATACTCACATCATTGTCAAAGAGCTCTCAGAATGTGTTCATTTTGCATCTCTGAAACTCTGTACCCATTAAATCACAACACTTTTTCTCCTCCCTGCAACCCTTGGTAGCTATCAGGCTGCATTTTGTTTCTATGAATTCGCCTACTTTAGATACTTCGTAAAAGTGGAATCATATATCTTTTTGTGACTGGCTTATTTCACGTAGCATAATGTTCTCAAGGTTCATCCATGCGGTAGCACGTGACAGGATCTCCTTGCTTTTTAAGGCTGAATAATATTCCCTTGTACATTTACACAACATTTCGTGTATCTGTTTGTCCACCGGTAGACATTTAGGTATTCTACCTTGCAGGTATTGTGAATGGCACTGCTCTGAACTTAGGCATGCAGTAGCTCTTAGAAATTCTGCTTTCAATTCTTCTGAAAATATACCCAGAGGGGGGATTGCTGGATCCTATGTCATTTATATTTTAATTTTTTAAGGAACCTCTATTCTCTTTTCCATAATGGTTGCATGATTTTACATCTCACCAACCACTTATGACAGTTCCAATTTCTCCACATTCTCACTGGCACTTGTTATTGTTTGTAAAATGTTACATTTTCCATTTCTTTTTGATGAAGCAATGTATTTTTTATTTCAGAAAATATAACCTGCCTTAAGCTAATATTTTGTCAGGAACAATGTAGGACCAACGTAGTATTTAAATATTCTCCAGCCCTCTACATGTGTTTAAACTTCACTGGCTAAATAGCTGCCCGAACATTCCTTAAGTAAATGAATAACTTGCTCTTTGAACCCAAAACACATATTTTTCTTCATTCTTTTGGCTGCCACTGTCTTACCTTGCACTAAAAGTTTCTTCAAATTAGTCAGAGAGAGACAAGTGGGAAGGTATAGACTTCTCACTTCAACAGTCTGCTAATGTTGGAGAAAAATGGTGCTATTCAAAGACTTAGAGATTCAGAATTTGGGGAGGAAATAACCCAGTGAAATAGCAAGAGTGTCTGAATGAGAACTCAACAGCCCACTGCTGCAGAAAGCTGAATCCCAAGGAAACATGCCCAGTGCTCAAGAACCTGAGAAGTAAGTTTCTGAAATCATGCCTTTTTCCTTCTTAATTTCTCATTCGCTTGAAATGCCATTCATTTGTTAAGGAAAGCAGAATCCTGCTGCCATAGCACAGAAATTAAATAGTAGAATATTGTGCAAAAAACTGTAGATTTGAATACTTGGATAGGGGCCCTTCTACAGAGTATCAGAAATTTCCAGCCTTTGGCTTTAAGAAAAAGGCATTTATATGTATGTTGCCTGCAATATTTTCATTCTATGGTATAAGTTTTTAAAATATTTTCAAATGTTTATCTTGTTTCTATTAATAGTATTTGATTATTCTGGTTTCCACTTCCCATTTCCTTAGTAGAAACTTATAGAAGAATATATTTTTTTACTATAAACATGAAAACAGATTAATAAAATGAAATATAATACATTTAGTGTCACATTTATTTACTACGACATATCAATATTGAGATATTCAGAAGAATTGCTACTATGGAAAAAAATCAGAAGATGATCATTTTCTAGCCAGTGACTGTTACATTTTCTAAAGCTATCAGAACATATGTAATGATAATGAATAAAAAACACAAAGACTGTGGTAGATCTTTTTTTAATGGGCCTGTGTATACAGAATAGCAAACATTGGTCCAAACCCAGGGTGGCTCTCTTGCAGAGAAATAAAAATAGCCCAGATCTATTAGAACAAGATCTAGTAAAAGAAGATTATGGGAAAGTGCAGGAATAAGAGTTAATAAGGGAAGAGTAAGCACTTGTTCTGTGTGCCAACCAAAAAGAGCAAACCTTGAACAAGATTTTTCTCCCCATATTTATGTTCTGGTTAGCTAGCATGATGAATAAAGAAACAATGTCCCTGGCAGTGTCGAGTTCACTATGATTTCTTCTTAGTGGTAGTATTCCACAACAAAGAGCAGTAAACAAAAATAGTCTCTTAAAATATTTTAACTTAGCCTTTTCTAATGTTGAAGAGGCAAACTCCTCATTGAGTTTATGAGTAAATTTAAGAATAATGAAGTTAGAGGGAAAGAAGCAGTTTATAAAGAAGTGGGGAAAAGGTGGAAGCAATAGCAGTGTTGTAATTCCTGTTTTCTTGTAGTAATTAACTACTAAAGCTTATCACCTGACAGTAGGCTTATGTTATGAAGAAATTACTGTTATATTTATAAGATAGACAGACTTTGGAGAGGCATCTTTCTTACCAATTGTTGTATACCTTTTAACGATATGATAGAGCAACTCTAAATTACAATCTTTTAGAATCACTTCTAGGATGTGTATATATTTGGCACCCACTCCATGGTTTTCAGCCATGAGGACCTAGGCCAAAACTGGAACAAAGTGCTATTTCCTCCATAGTTTCTACATGTCTGTGATAATGTGGTTATGCCATTTTTTAAGTTATTCCCATTAATTACTTAGTTGATGGGAGAGGTTGTCTTTTGTGAAACAGACTAAAATTATTTGTGTTTAATATAATTTTTGCAAACTGATTATTAATTAGAAAGTATAGCTTTTACTTAAGCTTTAAGCACAATTCATAAGTCTACATATTTTTGTATAAAAACATAGTCACTTGATTCCATTAACTCATAAATTTAACAGATTAAATTCCCCCCAAATTTATTCCCATTTCCAAACCTAATTAAACTTCTTTAAATACTTCAAAGTATACGTACACATTGATATGATTTGTAACACACACTTTAAATGCCTCGTGGGGCAAACGCAATGCTAAACACTTAAACTATCCCTGTAAAACTAACAAATCAAACATATAAATATAGTAAATTAGATTCTCCTAAGCATTTCAAACATTTTAAAATCAGGACTGGGAAGCAAAATTCCGGGTAAATGAAGGCAGATTAAGTGCAGCCATTAAGATTGGTTCCTTTCTAACCTTGAAAAAGACTGAAAAGACTTTAAAGGGATTTTCTTACAGACATCTAGGCCAAAAGGACCAAAAGGAAAAGAGGAATAATAGCAATAAAATTTTGGAAATTGAAAAGGAAATAGTTTAGCAGACCAGAGAAAGTTAAGGCTAGCAGTAAGTAAAGTGAGTATTTCAGAGAGCAGAAAGAAAGATGGAACTGAAATATCTTCTTTAAAAGCAGATTGACCCAGGAGAAAATACCCAAAGTTACTGACATTAAGAATTCTCTTAGGAAGCAGCTCAACCAGAACAGCTTAACAGTAAAGGCTGCAATCAACAAGCCTCACTTCCAATCTGCTTTTTAGTGCCTCACTCTTAAATACGAAAGCTACGGAAAGAAGTTTCTAATGTGAAAACATCGACAAAGCTAAGGTCCCAGAAGAAGAAAATTAGGAGGAAGAGAAAATGTTTGGGAAGAAAGAACCCTTCTAAACACATTCTTAGGAATTTCAAAAATGTAAAATACATTGTATCCATGAAACCAAAATAAGGTGCTGCAAAAGGGGGGAAAAGTTCAGAAAAGTAACAAAAAAGATACGATTGCATAAATGAAAAACTCATTAAAAGCTTTGAAGGAAATCTTCCTAAAGTTAGGAAAATAAGACAAAGGGATGAAAATAAGAGAGAAAAATTGGATAATTAGAGGACCAGTCATGGAACTCCATCATCCAAACAGGGGTTCCAAAAAGAGATAGCAGAGAGAAAAAGAAAGAAGAAAAGAAAGATAGTAATGAAATTCTATCACTATCAAAGAAATAATGTAAGAAAATTTCCCAGAACTAAAGCTTCCAAATTGAAACAGCCCTACCCAAAGCAATTAATAAAACTAGACTTACACCAAGGCATATTGTCATCAAACTTTGGAAAACTGGTGACAGAGAACAGATGGTTAAATCTTTAGGACATGCTCATTTAAAGGATGAAGACTCAGAATGACACAGGATTTCTGTACAGCAATCCTAGAAGCTAGAAAATAATGATTACCTCAAGATTCTAATGGCAAATTCTTTCCTACCAAAGTGTTTTACTAAACTTACAAGTCAAATGTGAGAGTAGAATAAAGCCATTTTCATGTATGCACACTAAAAAAATTTCCTTCCCAATGTATGACATTCCACAACTATGAGAAAATAAAATGTGAAAGGAAAAAAAATGTGGAATCCAGCAAGCAGGAGATGTCTATAAGGAAGATGAGAAGGAACACCTCCCCCCACACCTTTCCCTGGCTCTGAAGGGTATTCTAACAAGACAGCTGTGCAGATAAGAACAGTTCAGGCTGGAGCAGGTCAGATGAAAAGATTTAGAAGTGACTGCCTCTGAGGTGTGGGGAAAAGGGAGGTTGCTTTATTTTACAGGTCTAGGAGAACTAGCTGTTTGCTTCTTTAGTCCATCTGGACCTTTGATTAAAAATTAAAACTGGGGTGGCACCTGTGGCTCAAAGGAGTAGGGAGCCAGCCCCATATGCCAGAGGTGGCAGGTTCAAATCCAGCCCCGGCCAACAAACTGCAAAAAAACACAAATTAAAACTGAACCAACCAAATTATCATGCTGATTAGGAAAAACATTATGCCTCTATAAACCAAACTTGAACTATTTTCATTTGTTCCTCATTTCTGCACTCTTGGGGGGTAAACGTTCCTGGGATCAAAAGTTACTCATTCAACTGAGAAGACTTTGTCTTTTCTATCTGATTGAATTCAGTAGTCTTTTTCAATTTTGTGTTAATTTTATTAGCCACCATTCTACATGCTATAGTAATTCAGTTCCTCACGGCTCTTACCTATCAGCAGAGGAAGGCTGAAAGAGTAAAAAGAAACATGAACATAGTAAATAAGTAAAAAGTAAGTAAATTGTACAGTAAATTAGTTAATAGTTGCTGTAGAGTAAAGAAAATGTCAAGCCAGAAAAGGAGGTCAGGAGTGCCAGAGAGGGAGTGTGTCACAATTTTCCACAATGATGGTTAAGGGTAAGCCTCATTGAGAAGATGGCAGAGATGAGCAAAGGCTTAAGGATGGAAAGAAGTTAGCAGTGCAGGTACCGAGGGAAACAGAATTCCAGGAAGAAGGAAAGCAAATCCTTGAGCTAGTAACTTGCTTTGCAAGGGGAGAACAAATAGGAGATGAATGTGGAGAAATGTTGGGAGACAGATCGGAGGATAGCTTAGAAGCTTTTACTCTGAGTTATGAAACTGTAGCCCTCAGAGTGAAATGAGAAGTGGTTAGTGATTTTGAACAAAGAATTGGCAAGCTCTGCCTTACCTTTTAGAAGACTTACTCTAGCTAGAATGTAGACAGTAGACTGTTGGAGCAGCAAGAGTGGAAGCAGAAAGGCCAGTTAGAAAATTATAGCCCTGATCCAGTGAGATTTTATAGTAGTTCATACCAAGATGGCAGAAGATAAAAATGACTGCACTCTGTATAAATTTTAAAGTAGAGTAAATATAGATTGTCTTGATGAACACTATACGGGGTGTAAAGAGTAGAGAAAAAGTAAGCACAAACATCAAAAGGAGTCAAGTATTCCTCCAAAGCATTTGCCCTTGGAAAGCGATGGGTTCATATAAACAATTAGTGAGGATGGTGCAGGTTTGCAAAGGATTTAGGAGTTTATTTATGAACATCTTAAGTTTCAGATGTCAACTAGATCTCCAAATGGAGATATAAAATAAACTGGTTGGCTGTACAAATCTGGAGTTTTGGGGAAAATCTAAATATCATTTTAGGAGTATTCAATTTATAGATGATAACCAAAAAAACATGGATAAGCTCACAAAAGGAGGAAGCATAGACGGATGACCAAGCACTGTGGTCTCAGGCCTCCAGTGTTGAGGGGACAAAGTGGAAAAGACGGAGAAGCAGCCCATGGAGGAGGAAGGCCAGGAGGAGGGATGTCCCGGGAGCCAGCTAGGAAAGCATGTGCAGAAAGAGGCCGGTGTTACAAAAGAGGAGGTCGTGGACGACTTCAGGACTACATCAGGGCAGTGGTAGGTATTCAAGCCCAACTAGAGTGGACTTAAGAGAGCCGGGGAAGGGAGGATTTAGAAATGGCGACTATAGAGAACAGCAGCAATGGAAGGAAGTGCTAATCCATGGAGTAAATTGGGTCAACAGAGGGCTTAATTAGGTGGAAAAAATAACAGCATATGAGAGCAATCCAGTGGAGAGGGGAAGGTCTGACAATGTAGCAGCTTCAGAAGGGTTGTTTTTGAATAGGTGAGAGAGGATGGGGATAAATGAGCTTAAAATAGGAGCATAGGAGAAGAGTGAGTCAGTGGGCGTGGATGCTGGTAGGTGGGTGGATGTGGTGCTGAGAGGCTGTGGAAGGGAAAAACCTTTCCCTTTTCTCAGTAAATTGAGAACCAAGATCATGACCAGAGAATAAGAATGGAGGAAGAGTTTGGGAGCAGTGATGAAGAAAGATAGTGTGAGAGTACCTTCCAGGAGAGAGGGAGCGAATGAGCTGGGCTAAGATAGGGCAAGTGCCTGGCAGCACTAAAGGTCCACTTCAAGCTCACGCCCATACATATGTCCCGGAAGCATGATTCTCATGACAATAGTCATATTTGAAAATACAAAGGAACCTTAATTATGGTTGCTCTTTTGGGATGGACGTTAAATAAAGAGCATTCTCAAATGATAGGCTATGTTTCTCAGAGCAGTCCAGATAGATGGGTTTGTAATGGTCAGCTGGGTTCTGTTTGGTGTGTATGCACACGTGTGGCCACGGATGCCCTTGAATAAACTACTTGGCTTTTCTTCCCTTCCTCTTCTTAAAACCTCCCTACATCCCTTTCCCATGTTTTCCCTTTCTTCCTGGTATCTAGATGAAAACATTAATATTAAGACTGGTAAGTATAGCTATTATTTTTGAGCTGGAGTAAAGAAAAAAAAATGGTAGCACAATACCTGAGAACAGAAAGATAGAGATTTAGATAAGGAATTACTCAGAATGATAAAGGTCATGAATGTAAGCCAGCCAAATTCTATTCTAAATATAAACAAAATAAAACAACAAGAAAGCAGGATGATTGTCTGGAAATTGAGTCTATTTCAAAGGACTCCCAAACTTCCTTGAGTTATCTTTAATGGGACCTCCAGATTCTAGGTTAACTGAACACTGAACCTCTAATTTAATGATCTAATCTTTCAAGCCAGGAGGAAAGTGTTCCTTGGATCTTGGTTTTCATTTATTTGCAAGAAATACATATAATTCCTCATTTACTTTTAAACTAAGCAGTGTCTTATAATATGGCATAATAGTTGATTGCTTCCTACCAGGGGTTGTATATTTCAGTTGCATAATCTTAGGCAGATTACTTAATCTCCCTCTGTTTGGGGTTTTAATATCTAATACATAGAGTTGGCCTGAGAATTAAATGTATAATTATAGGTAGGTTACCATTTGCTACTTATTCCCAATGTTCCCCAGGTCACAAGGCTGGTAAACAGAATGCAGTTGGGAATGAGACGTACTGCAGGCTTTATCACAAATTCTCTTGGGTTCCATGACCCCTTCCCACTTGGATACAATCAGAAGCCCAGGATGAGTTTTCCTTGAGCTTTGAATTGAAAACTTTATTTTTCCAAAAAAAAGAGAGAGAACATTTACACTTCAGTTTCTCTAAAGACATCAGTCCTTTCTTTATCTCACAAGATGTAACAACTTCATGGGAAATTTAAGCACAAAGTGATTCATGTGATGGGAAATGAGAGGACACCTGGCCTTGGAGCTGCAGGTGCATTTTTTTGACACACTGCTGCCCCCTGCTGCCCCCTGCTGCCCCATATGTCATTTTCCGTCTTAAGTACCTTTATAAGATTAACAGAAACCTGTAACCCAGATAGAGAATCATACTGAGGGAGAAACTGGGGCCAAGAAAGTGAGCATGCATGGTACACGATTCCAAATTGGACGACTGGAAAGTCACTTCTTCCTGCTTTACAATATTGCCTCTTTTCTATTCAATGAAAAGTCAATAAAACTTTATTTATTCTGTGCCTATTTAGGCTTTCTCAAAATAGGAAAGTGAAAATCAAGGTCTCTACACAGATAGAACTCATATTCTTGTGTGAGTAAACAGGCAATAAATTTAAAAAATCAATAAATAATTTAATAGGATGATAGATGCATTAATAGTAATGATGATAAATATTTCTGGAGCACTATGTGAACATAAAAATAAAGCCCCAGTTCCAGTCCCTGTCACGATTTGTTTTGTTTGATTCTCACAGCAACTCTCGAGTAGCTAGTTCACTGTACAGAGGAACGCAAGGCAAGGCCAGAATTATCTGAAGTTGTGGAACCAACATTTGAAACAAAACCACTTCTGACTCCAGAAGTGCTCAGAGCAGGCTCCCCTGAAATGAAGAGAGGAAACCAAGATTGTAAAGATCGAGGGCAAGAGCAAGCACAAAGGCCCAAAAGTGGACCTGAGTTTGGGATTTCGAAGTTTGGGATCTTCTTCTTTGAAGAAGAAAGAAAAAAGCCCATGTGATTATATTAAAGCAGCATGCGGGAAGGTTATCAGAGGCCGGTCATGGTAAGCAGATGGCTTCTCTTCTGAGTGGTCAGAATAAGCCAATGAAAGATTTTAATCAGAGAGGTGACCTGGTTCATGGCATAGGAATCTCACTTTGGATGTTGAAAGGAAAATAGATCACAGGACAAGAATTGGTAAGGGGCCTTATTTATAATAGAGAGAATGGTAATTTATGGCCCAGCTGGCTTCCTCTTCTGGAAGCCTAACATTCCTAGTTCTCTGGCAGTTCTCACCAGAGCCTGCAGCCTAGTGACTTTCTTTCTTTTTTTTCTTTCAGTATTTCTTTGGCCAGGGCTGGGTTTGAACCTGCCACCTCCGGCATATGGAGCTGGCGCCCTATTCCTTTGAGCTATAGGCGCCACCCTAATGTCCTCTGGTTTTTCAATGTTCCTCTCCCAGGGTGGCTCCTGGCACTGGACATACCACTCTGAAACAAGGGACAAAACCTCTCTTAATCACTAGTCATAGGACACTTTGAGATTCCCTCTGCTTTTCTTCCTAATGTGACCCATGGGCGGTGAGCTTGAACCTGTGGCCAGCAGAGTTGCTGTGTCTTTTGTCTGATCCATACAAAACCTAAAATCTCACACCAGGTACTCAGCAACGGACTTCTTTTGATACGTCTTTTTAAAAAATGTGAAGACCAACTCTCAGCTTTTTAAATGTAAAGCCCTGCTTTGTTCTTAAGCTTTCTTTCCAGCAATAAGGGTGCTTTGGGTTTTAATGCTTCTGATTTCCTTTTTTTTTTGTTGAAAATATCTTCTTTGCTCTAACTCTGAGTACATTGGTCTAAACCTCTTAGCTCCTTTTTATCAACTTTATCTGGATTAGCATAACCTCTTTGTTCCAGGACTGCTGTAGCAGAACTTTGGTGGGACAATAGAGAACCCTCAATCTTGTTTGCATAAACTCTGGATAGGGATGAAAGCAGAATAATCAGAGTAATCAGAAACACATTGTCCATTATTTAAGTGAAAATGTATATAATGTTTGCATTAAAAAATAATTAGGTTTAGCTGGCAGTAATAGAGACCAGATTCCAATATTTAATAAATTAAGCCTTGATACTCATGTAAAATGGCCCGAGGGAGGCAACTGAGTTCCCATGCACAGAATCATCATGCTTGCTCTGTCCTCTTGTTCTGCCATCCTCAGTGCATCACTTCTCTCTTTAATGTGGCTGTTAGCCCTCCCGCCTTTATGCTCCCCAGATTTCTGCACCTGCACACCCTTCCAGCCCAGCCCACTCAACTATCCCTGGAAACCCACCCCTAATCATCTTTAACATTGCCTTTCTGCTGAGCACCTCGCTTTAAACCTTCATTATCAACACATCCCTCTCCTGAGCAGCCAATCACTTAGCAAGCCTGAAACATTCTTCCTCTGCAATGTCAGAGGAGCTCTCTCCCCTCCATGTCCATTGCCACTCCAGGGCCTCATTGCCTCACCTGGACATGGCAGTCATTCCCATTCTTTTTACCAGCTACTGCCAGAGCCTATCATTGACTCATGGAGTAAGAATAACACTTACATGTAAGACCTTTTGAATTTATTATAAAGGGGCTTGACTTTTGCTCTCCCATTTACAAGCCTGCACAGTCATGGGAGTACTGACCTTTCCAAGCTTGGTTTCCTAGTTTGCAAAATGGAGATAATAATAGCACATATTTTGTGCAGACTGTCATGAGGGTTAAGTGAAATAATGCATGGCAAAGGCTTAGCAAACTACTTGGCAAACGGTATTTCCTAATTGTTAGCTGTTCCCTAACACTATCATTAGCTCCTATTCAAGAGCACATGAGACCTTGATTACTGATTTAAAAGCAGAATTTCAGCTTGGCCTCCAGGGCTTCCCATATCATGGATCCAATCTACCTATTTCCGTCATTTATAGAGACATTGTATAAACCCCAGCAATACTGAACCCCATGACATTCCGTCTATATGCTGTGACATTTCCTCTGCCCTCTCCCTTTTTCAGGTCTTTTCCCTTTCTTGAACCCTCTCCTTCCTTCTATTGTAACCTATCTTTTAAGATTTTTTTTGTGAAGGCTTTTCTGGATTCCTTGATTATATAAAAATGTCATCCTTTGAACTCTGTGGCATTTCAAGTGTAGCTTTCATGCGTTAACCTCTGTCCTCAGATGTTTGTTATTTGACTGCCTATCTCCTTGATTGTTAGACCCCACTCTTGAGACCGAGGACTAGGGCTTGCAGAATTGCCGTGTGTGCGTGTGCACGATGAACCCTTCATGAGGTCACCCGACCAAGGTGGGGATTTGAATGAAATCCAGCCTGAACTCCACTCAAACACTGAGCTCCCTGACAGCCGCATCCTCCAAGAGGAAGGTCCTTTTTGTCTAATTTGCTTAAAGGTGTTGTGTAGAGTAGTGAGTCCAGAATTGATTTCACTCATCTTTGCATAGGAAATAGCACCTAGTGTCTAGGTAAATAGCCTAACAAAGCCCTACACAAACTGTCCCACACACACAACAAAAAACACCTATTTAGCCCCACCCCTGAAATTCACATTGAAGGACCCTAACCCACCAAAGCCCTCCAGGCAAGCTGTGGGATTTGCTCAACCCCTATGGTCCCATACAAAAGGGGTCTCTAAGTGCCCCAGGACACAGACGCCATATTTGCACCACCCAGAGGGGGTCACCGTCCCTTTTCAAACACCTGGTCTGAACATCTCCACTGGCAGTCTCTGCTGTGGGTCCACAGCTCCTAGCACCTAGCAAGGGGAGCATTCCACAGCAGGTGCTTGATCAGCCTGGTCTGATTGATTCTGACTTACCCAAGTGCAGCTGTGGAAAGTGAGACCACACACTCTAGGTTTATGGCACACTTCGTCATTTTCCAAAGCTGTCTGGAGAAAGGAGTGGGGTAGGGCATCCTACCAACCCCACTGAGCAGGCTCCTATGTCCGTTGCTCAGTAGGCTGTGGTTCGTGTAAAGAAGGAAGCAAAAGTATAAATAACAGATTTGCTTTCAGGCGCATCAGGCTGGAGCAGGCCAGTCATGTTGAAGGGCTACCGTAGCACACTGCAGTCTGTGTGTGACACCGCAGGTTAGAAGCTTTGAGGACTTTGTTAAGATTGCTAAGGACATTTTCTGAAAGGGTCACAGAATGTCAGGGAAAGTAAAACACAAATATCTCCATGCATTAAGTGGTTGAGGCTTTACTTTTTCTCTCTAACTGGCAGTCTAAAGAACACGTGGCTTTCTTTTGAGGGCTGGCTTCTTCTTTGTTCCTGATAGAGTAAATCTCTAACAAGGGCATGTTAGCACCATTGTTTCTGTGTAGGACAGTGGTTCTCAACCTTCCTAATGCCGCAATATATTCTCATTGTTAAAAAGGGGTCGCGACCCACATGTTGAGAACCTCTGGAGGAGAACCTACTTGTCATTTCTTAAGTTAACTCAAAATTAATTCATCGTCTATTTCATCTGGCCGTTTGTAAAATTGAAACCAACAAAGCTGGGGAAATCCTCTTTGCTACATCTAAGACTGGAGGAATAATGTCAGTGCCCATCTCCCTCCCCCACCAAGCCTTGGGAACCTCTTTCACAGCCCCACCATGGACCACTACTTAGTTGCCTACTGTTTTATTTTAAGAACTTCATAATTTAGTTGAGAGTTTAGCACCTGTTTGAAGACCTCTTGGTATTTTCAGCTGTCTTTCTGCCTTTAGTAAGAATCCCTTCAGAATCTCTTCTAAGAGTAAATTTAGTTGAAAATAAAAATTGTTGGGTCCTGAAAAATAAGAGAATGCCAACCAAGAGGGGTGTGAGGTATGGAACTTGGAGCCTAAGGATGCTGGTAAAAGTGGACTGATTCGTATTGCAGGTAAGTGCCAACAATGACCCTAGGAACACTAATGGTAAATGAACCGGATCTGGGGTCCGCTCCACTGAAAGGTTCTTGGTCTTTACAAGCTGCCTGTGCTGGCAGGGTAAGTGCCCCCATGGGAGGGAAAGCAGCCAGGGGGATACTGGAACTGGCATGCACCTACCTGGTCAAACAGGCAGCTCTTGTTCAGATTCACTAAGCCGTTACCCTGCAGAAATGTCTGCCCATTGTGGCCAGATTTTTTCCATGGAAATTGGCATTCTGTATTTTGATGAAACACCTTCTTTTCTTTATGTGTTGGCAATTAATTTAAAAAAGTTTTTGAAACTTAGAGACAAAAGCAAACTCTTCTTTGCGTGGGCCAGCTGTAGCCTGTGGATCACCCCTTTGCAACCCTTGCTTTAAAATTATAACTGACTCCTACTCCCTGGACTCTAAAAAGACGCATGTGCAGAATGGGCTTTTGGTTTTATTAACAATCAGTCACATCATTACCTTCTCTGTTCAAATAGAAACATCATTTCTCCCTAAGAATGCCAGAACTATACCTCATGGGGGGAAAATAGTAAGAAAGGCAGCATTTGTCTTGTTTTTATGGTCACTTACGCCAGTATGCAATAATAGTAGAAATAGCCTTTTCCTCCTTGCTTCTAAACAAGCCCGCAGGCATAACAGTATGTTCAATAAATACTGGTGACCAGTAAAACTTCCACACCAGTGTTCGAATTCTCAAAGACCTGCTGAAATTAGAATTCAGTACTCACTGGAGTATTTTTGGAAATGGGATCTGTGGCATGTCTAGCGGTAGGGTGTTGGAGACCCAGGTGAGAGTAGACCAGTTAATAACAACCTGGCAAAAGAAAGTTGGGAAAGGCTTTAGATTGTTGAAAAATGCATTTTAAATGTTTCTTTTCCTAATTGTACAATTTCAAGTTATCATATATTAAAGAATACAAACTTATCAAGACTTTCTCTTTCTAAAAAACTTTCTACTGACCTTCCCTTTCTTTAATTTACTCAATAAGTATTTATTGAGTGCCGGCTAGTACCAAGCATCTGTCTAGGCCCATGAGGTAAATCTGCCACCGAAAGAGATGAAGATATGTGCCCAAGGAGTTCACATTCCAGAACTGATAAATGCTGAGTTTCCTGGTATGTAAGAAGGAAAGAAGTACGATTGAGAAAGCAAAGTGGAGCAGGATGAGAGGGACTGGGTAGGGCTGTGCATAGTATACTTGTAAAGAGGAGGTCGGGGTGGGGCCTAGGGTGACTTTGGAGCAATGACTATGGGAGGAAAATTGGTGTTTTTTATGGAGTTTTCCACTCGTAAATAGTTCTTTATTTTCTTTATTAAAGCAGTGTAAGATAACTGGTGGAGAACCAGTACATGGTATCGTTTTTTGTTTTTCCAGACAGAGTCTCACTTTGTCACCCTCGGTAGAGTGCTGTCGTGTCACAGCTCACAGCAACCTCAAACTCCTAGGCTTAAGCAATTCTGTCTTAATTTCCTGAGTAGCTAGGACTACAGGCAGCCGTCACAAGCAGACCAGCTGTCACAGGCAGGTCTCTGTTTTATAGAGACCGAGTGTCACATTAGTGTCACATTTGCTCGGCTGTCTCGAACCTGTGAGCTCAGGGAATCCACCTGCCTTGGCCTCTCAGAGTGCTGGGATTACAGGCATGAGCCACTGTGCTGGCCCTAGTACGTGGTATCTTATACTAGGAGAATACAGATCTTTAAAGCAAAGAGGGGAAGGGTTCTGGTCTGACTATTTGTGTCCTCCCCAAATTCATATTTTGAAATTCTCACCCCCAAGCCAATGGCATTTAATGAAGGGAACTTGGGGAGGTGATTATGTCATGGGGGCAGAGGCATGGCGAATGGGATTTGTGCCCTTATAAAAGAGACTCAAAAAAGACATACCATTGCTCCTTTAGCCACTTGAGGTTGGAGCGTGAAGATGAAAGCCATTGAAGATGCAGGCCCAGACATCTAGTCTGACTCACCTTGATTTTGGAATTCCCAACATCCAGAACTGTGAAAATAGATTTCTGCTCTTTATAACCCACTCAGTTTATGGAATTTTGTTATAGTGACCCGAATGGACTAATATAGGAAGACAAAGTTAACAAACAGTTCTACAAAATAAATGTCTTAAACAAGGTATGTTTTCAATATATTGTATTGTCCAATGATGGAAAGTATTTTTCTATAAAGCTTTAGTTCTTCTCATACATTTTTATTTGATGTTCCTTATAACTCATTGGGGCAGGTAGACTTATTTATATATTCTAAGTGAAGACAATGAAATTCACAAATTTGCTTAAGTTACTCACCGCTCAGTGGTCCTCCATCTCTCCCCTCAGATTCCCCACTCCCCAGATCCTGTTAATGATTTGAAGGTTTTACATGATCTTGCTTCTGCTTATCTTTCCAAGTCATCCCTTGCCAATTTCCCTTTCACCGTCCACATTTCAGACACACAAGCGCCTTCCTTTCTCCATTTCCTAAGCTCTCTCTCTCATGCCTTTGCACCTTGTGCATCCTGTTATTTTCAGTCACCTCCTCTGGCCACCCTCTAAGAATTCTGTCCATATCCACTTGGGCATCACTTCCTTTGATGAGACTTCCCTGATTGCACCAAAGGCGAAATTGGTGATGCCCCCGATGCACCCACAAACTTCCCTGTTTCCTCAGCACCCTATGCCGGTTCCTATCAGAGCACTAACTCCTACTAGACTTGTTGTTTCCTTGTCTGTGAGTTCCTGGAAGGCAGAGGCTATATCTTGTCTATCTTCAGTTTTTAACATGGTTTATGGCCTGTATAGGTCTTTTAACTGGTGAGTAAACAACTGGTTAAACAATTGTTCAGACTACAGAGGAAGTCTCTGGGCAGGAACCTCCCATGCAATATCATCAGAGTCCATTTCATGGGTGTCTCCTGGTCTTTGTAGTTTATCTCAACACTTTGCCTTTAGAATCCTACACGTCAGTAACTGCCCCTCATCCAAACCTTTTAAACTTGTTCTAGAGGAGTCTTGCAGCTTGGCTAATGGTCCATAAGATGACTAGGTTAGACTTTCCCTACCTCTTTTTGAATTATTTTTGACCTCTCAAGATGATGGCTAAATGGCTTTATACATGCCTCTTCTGCAGCTTTATGCCCTGTATTTAACAGGGATGTCCA
>CAUYRH010127363.1:0-38106 GCA_963574655.1 Perodicticus potto | reverse complement strand
AACCATCAGCTGATTTCTGTGCATCATCATTCTGCACAAGTTCATCTATCATAAGGTAGAAATAGTAGATCAAGTGGGGAAATGATAATTTAATTAGTAAAAAATTGAGAAAGTATAATGGCTTTATAGAATGGATTAATTATCCCTATCCCTTCCCTTGCTTAGCTCACAACCTCGAACTACTGGGTTCAAGTGCTCCTCCTGCCTCAGCCTTCCTAGTAGCTGGGACTGCAGGTGCCTGCTGCAACACCTAGCTAATTTTTCTATTTTTAGTAAAGATGGGGTCTCACTCTTGCTCAGGCTGATCAAGGGATCCCCTTACCTCAGCCTCCCGGAGTGTTAGCGTGCCCGGCCTGGATTAGTTGTTTCTTTAAATCTATTCCTACCCACATATTGGCCTCTCCAATTACTACATATATGATCATTTTGCTGTAAGAGAATCTTGGCCAAATACCAGAGGGTGACCTGTGTCATCAAGAATTTCACTTTGCCCCCAAAGAGGCATGGCCTTTGGCCCTAGCTATTGGGAGGTACCTGTATATCTGGGAGCTTTGGGCTAGCTAGGTGGTAACTGTGTAATTTAGGTTAGAAGTTAACCACACTGGAATGACCAACAATATAATTTAGGGTGGAACTTTGGGTCATAGGCTGTCAGTCAACTTGTAGACTGCGATCAACCATGGAGGTAACCAATCAATTAACTGTCCCTACAGAATGGAACCCCCAAACTGAACACTGAAACTCAGATTAGCTTTCCTGGTTGGCAAAACTCTGTATAGTATCAGACCCCATGCTGGGAAAACCATTTTTATTTTTATTTTTATTTTTTTGGAGACAGAGTCCCATTATGTCGCCCTTAGTAGTAGAGTGCCGTGGCATCACAGCTCACAGCAACCTAAAACTCTTAGGCTTAAACAATTCCCTTACTTCAGTCTCCCAAGTAGCTGGGACTACATGGCGCCCACCACAACGTCTGGCTATTTTTTTGTTGAGGTAGTCATTATTGTTTAGCTTGCCTGGGCTGCGTTTGAACCCACCAGCCTTGATGTATGTGGCTGGGGCCGTAATCACTGTGCTACAGGTACCAAGTCAGGAAAAACAATTTGTTTTGATTCCCTAGGGAGAGGACAATGGAAGTTTTTTTCTTTTTTTTCTTTTTAACTGTGGAGTTGAGTGCTGTGGCATCATAGCTCACAGCAATCTCAAACTCTTGGGCTCAAGTGATCCTCTTGCCTCAGTCTCCTGAGTAACTGGGACTACAGGTGTCTGCCCAACACCTGGCTATTTTTAGAGATGAAGTCTCACTCTTGCTCAGGCTGGTCTCAAACTCCTGAGCTCAGGCAGTCCACCTGCCTCAGCCTCCCAGAGTGCTAGGATTACAGGCATGAGCCACCGCCCCCAGCCTTTTGAAATACATGTTTTAAATTAATTGTATTGATAGCCTGCTTGGGAGCTCATATAGGAAAAAATGAACAAATTTTAAGTGTAGGCTCGGGATTACAGGTGTGAGCCACCACACCCAGCCTCAAATCATAAGTCTTAACACCTTCAGGTGCTGAAGCCTGGACACCATTAGAACCATCCAGGAAAACTACCCTTGCCCTGCCTCGACCTGACTCACTGAACCAGAGTGGAGAAGGCAGTAGGCATTTTTTAGTCCTCCAGGTTACTCTAAAAAGCAGTGGTTTTCGACCTTCCTAATGCCTCCTAAGGCCGTGTTTCATTGCTACTTCATAACTGTAATTTTGCTACTGTTATGAATCATAAAGTAAATATCTGATATGCAGGATGCATTTTCATTGTTACAAAGGGGTCGCAACCCACAGGTTGAGAACCGTTGCTGAGAACCACAGTCCAGGACACCTATTCATCTAATAATTCAATAATTCAGGGCTCGGCGACTGCATGTAGCTCAGCAGCTAGGGCGCCGACCACATACACCAGGGCCGGCAGGTTCAAACCCGGCCTGGGACTGCCAAACAATGACAACTACAACAAAAACAAAATAGCTGGGCGTTGTGGCAGGCACCTATACTCCCAGCTACTTGGGAGGATGAGGCAAGAGAATAGCATAAGCCCAACAGTTTGAGGTTGCTGTGAGCTGTGACGCCATGGCACTCTACTGAGGGTGACATAATGAGACTGTCTCAAAAAAAAAAAAAGGGAATTCAGGAAGGCCAAGTTAGAGCCAAAAATTAAAGGGCAAGTATGGTGTATTGGGCATTATGCAATCTATACATGTACTAAAACTGCAGTTGTACCCTATAAATTTTTTTAAAAGTATGTGGTGAGCTGATGACATGGTTATAGCAGCCATGGAGAGTTCAGACTCCAGGGTCAGCTCTGCACATCAACGTAGATATGGACACATCCCCACACCTGACTAATGGATTTAAGCAACCACGTGGGTGCTGTGAAATGAAAGGAGGTAATATATGCATCTACCTCTCAGAAGAACAGTGTATGGTAAACATTCAATGTTTGCTACTTTCTCAAGAAAGAAACTGTTTTGGGAAAGTATTCAATAAAATATTTCAATAAAGAGGATCATGATTACTCTTAAGGCCTCACAGGCTCCCACAGCTGTAAGAAAACACAAGCTCAACCCTCTCTGCAGCTGTGCACAGTCTCTTGACATCTAACCTGCTGAAAGGGGATTCTCTGCAGACATAGGAAACATGGAGAAGGCCGTGGAGGCAGTTACTAGTGGATCAGTGAAGAGCTGGGAGGAATGAGATTTAAGGACTGAAGGGAGAAGTAAATTCTTACGTTCACTTCATGTCCTCTTCTCTCTGTATTTTTTTGCAATAAAAATCTATTTGAAAATGTTCCTGCAGCAGGAAGGTAAGGTTTGCTTTTGCTTTTAAGTGCTAGCAAAGTGTGAGTGGGAAAGGGACGACGCAGAGAGCTCATTGGCTCAGCAAGGAGTCCGAGGAGGGCCAGGACCAGGATTGGAGACACATGTGGCCCTGGGCTGGTAAGCCACATGCTCTCTATAGTAGGACCTGGGCAGCGGCAGGCCACAGCCCCTGGGAGGTGGCATGGAAAATGCAGGGGCAGTGCTTCCCTTTCAGCTGCTCCTTTCCTCCACTGCCTGTCACCATCTTTGTCCCCCAAGATGCCCCAAAGGGAATGCCACTCATGACCCCAGCCATCTTCCTGACCCAACGTTTGCACATCATCCCAGAGCTCCTTTCCACAGCATCCACTGCATGGTACCCCCCACCAATCCTCTCACCTAAAGGCCACATCATGGGAGATGTGCGTTTCCCCACCTGGGAAACAGGGCAAGCCCAGAGCCTCCTCCCAGGCCTCTGCTGCAGGCTGGACAGCTGTGAAGCACCGGCTGCAAGTTATGTGGAGAAAAAGAACAGGAAGTCCCTCAGGACAGTCACACAGCTACAATTGGTTATGTCACTTTATTTAGCAAATGGTCACATTCTGGGCCCCACCAAACTGTTCTTCTAACCTCACTTGAGTGTTTGCCTTGGGAAGCAGCTCAGGCTGAGTAAGAAGCCCAGGTCCCCCAGCTCAGGCCCCATCCACTGCCACACACATCCCACACCGAACAAATCACCGCTCCATGTCCTCAGGAGCCCATCTCAATGTGGTCCAGGGTCCCTCCAGTGTTCAACAGCTCCCTGTGGGGGCCTCAGCCCAAATTCAGGCACAGGCCCCCCATCCTGAGATGCTGGCCCCAGGACAGCCTCTGCTCCAGCTATGGGGACACCAGACCCATAGCCCTGGCCCTGCTGCCCATCTGTCCCTGCTGGGCAAGAAGCAAAATGTATGAAAATACTTTAATCATTTCTTTGAAACAGTTAAGAAATAAGGTCGTATTGTTGTTCTTTTACAATCCCAGTAAAAAAAAGTTCACATTAGTTCCTGGGCCCTAGGTCAGGCCCTTCCTGGCCAGGCACGTCCACTCAGTAGAAGCGCTTGTTCCGCTCCTGCCGCTTCTGGAACACCACGGCCCCCACCACCGCGCAGACGATGATGCCAAGGAGCGCGCACAGCAGCAGCAGAAACACCCGCCACCCCGTCAGGGGCCCGCTTCGGAAGTTCCCCGTGGGGTCATCCACGTTGTCTGAGGGAGGAGAAAGGGGGAGCTGAAAGGGTGCCCCAGGCAAGGCTGACCCTGGGCTGAGCTCCAAGGACATGAATCTAATGGAACTGCATGATGACATGGTCCTAGCACCAAGAAGACTGCCTCACTGCATCCTGTCTGGCCCTCATGTCTCCAGTGCCCGGCCCACAGCTATGCGGGAATGCTGGGTGCAGGCAAGTCGTCTCCGGAGGCACTCAGCAGCCAGAAACACTCTGATGGTTTACAAACAACCTGACTCTCACAGAAGAGAGATATCACATAGTACACTGGATTTTGGCTTCTCCTAAAAGGTAGAAAGACCTGGGCCCTGGGGCTGGACCAAGGTGCTCAGGGCCCCCACTCACAGGTACCACCTTCCTCCCATAGAACATCCACTCTGTGAGGATACAGCAGGGGCTAATTAGTGCATGGGAAGAATTAAGACTGTGGGTTTTGCAGAAACCCAAGTTAAAATCCTGCCTCTTCCTTTTTCTAGCTGAGGGATCCATTCTCAGGCCAACAGCAGGACCTTCCTCCAGGCTCACAGAGGGAAGATGTGGGTGCCTGGCACCCTGGCTTTACTGGCCACTTTTCCCAGCACCAATACAGGAGGAAGCAGACCCCAGGTGCTCATGTTTCATTAGTTGTCCCGTCCAAGAAAAATCACCCAACTGAGGTAGCCCCATGGACAGGCTCTTTGAAGACACCTTTTGTTTTCTTTTTTTTTTAATTGCTGCAGTTTGGCCGGGGCTGGGTTTGAACCCGCCACCCTTGGTATATGGGCCTGGCGCCCTACCCACTGAGCCACAGGCACTGCCCCATGAAGAGATCTTTTTTGCTTCATTCACCAGCTTGAGAACTCAACAGAGCCTACCTTACTCAAGAGCGCAGACCACAACCAAAACTGGACCAGGTAAGGACCCCAGAGGCCAGCCTCGCCCAGGTCAGCTGGGCCCTGGCAGGGAAGGCCAGGCATACACGCACCTTTGGGAGACTTGAGGAAGTTGACACTGGGCTCAATCTTGGTCCAGTCGATGGTCTCCTCATCGGGCGTGTGCTCGACCATCAGCTGGAATAGCTTCATGGAGATGATGTCATGGTTGTCTGTTGGACCAAGAATTAACCTGTCACGGTCTGGAGCCAGCCTCAGGACATGTGGCCCAATGCCCTTCCAAAAGAGACGCTGCTGCAGGAGCCACAGAAAATGTCTGGGACCAGGAAGAAAGCTGCTCCTGCCCAGCCTCCCAGTCCCCCAGCCCCTGAGTGGGCAGCATTCCTGGGGTTAGAATACTTCCAGAACTCAGCAGCAAGAAACCCAGGAGGAGACTGAGTAGAGACAAGAGCAGGGGCTTTATAAGCAAAATCATCAGAGTTTAAATCCTGGCTCTGTTGCCCTTTGTGAGGCCCAGTTTCCTCATCTATAAAATGCAGTGACAGTCTATCTCTCATGGTTATCATGGCAGACAAATAAGAACATATACACAACAGAAGACCTCTTGCCAGACAGGGTATATACCTAAAAACAGAAACCCGCCTAGAAGAGTGGGTCATGTGGGCTCGGCACCTGTGGCTCAACGAGCTAAGGCGCCAGCCACGTACACCTGAGCTGGCAGGTTCAAATCCAGCCCGGGCCCGCCAAACAACAATGACGGCTGCAACCAAAAAATGGCCGGGCGTTGTGGCGGGCGCCTGTAGTCCCAGCTACTTGGGAGGTGGAGGCAAGAGACTCGCTTGAGCCCAGGAATTTGAGGTTGCTGTGAGCTATGATGCCACAGAACTTTATCCAGGGTGATAGCTTGAGGCTCTGTCTCAAAAAAAAATAAAAAAATAAAAATCTTCACTTTGTTTTTCCGGGGTATGTTCCATAGATCCATAGTAAAGATCTAACCAGTCCCTAGACAGACAGTTTGGTTTAACCTAGTGAGTATAATTATTCAAGGTGATATCTTCAATAAAGGAGTGAAGCCTGGCTTTGGAGGTGTATGGGCTTGGGTCCAAATCTCAACTCTGCAAAATATCTATAGCAGGGATTTTCAACCCGTGTTATCATAAGAGGATCTTAGGTGTGCCATGATAATCTTTAAAGGTCATTAATTATTTTTGAAAGAAGGTCAAGGTATAGCAGGTATATTCTTTTTGTACTCTTTTACAAAGAATTTAAGTGTGCCACAGTTTCACTATAGGTTCAAGTGTGCCGTGAGATAAAAAAGGTTGAAAAATACTGATCTATGGTGTAATGTGGGCAAGTTCTAGAACTTCTTTCAATTTTGGTTTCTTTTTCAGCAAAAGGTTAAAGTTTTGTCGTAGGGTTACTGTGAAGATGAGAATGACAATGCAAACAGTTTAGTTTGGCATACAGACTTTATTTAGTAAATATTAGTTCATCTTTCATTTCTCTCATTCATTAAAATGCTTTCCCTGAATTAATGTATGTAACTCTGCAGGCATCTTACAGCAAAGGTAATTTAGTATTTACACCAATCCGAGTTTCTTTACTCAGAACTCTCTACTAACATAGTTATATATGATTCACCTGTTATGCTGCATAGTAATCTCAAGGTTGGTGCATCTCCCCCAAAACCATTCAACATGACATCACTTGAAGCTTTGGGGACAGGAATGGTCATAGTAATTGGCTTGTGGAATTTTCTTCTTCTGGGTTCCAGAGTGACTATCGGGCTGAAGGTAGCTTTGTTGCCTAGGATCTTCTTAACCAGCTCACTGTGCATAGGTTGAGCCTTTTCGAAGTAAATAAAAATATTATAATAAACAAGATACCATTACACTTAATGTCAAAGTTGTTACCCAAAAGGCCTTGTCGTTTATCTTACAAACCTTAAAACATGTCAGGCCTATTTAGTACTAAGCATTGAAAAAGATACTTCTTGAGACCTGTGATCTCCTGTTGGCAGTTTTTACTCACCCAGAAACAATTTGATTCTTTAACCATTTATTTCTCATTTGAAAGTGTCGTTTTTTAATCACTGGAATACAGTCTCTGTTCGGATCCTTTGCACCTAACAAGGGCCTACCTGGAGGCCGACGCGGATGCGCTTGGTTAGAGCCCCCTCCGGAAAGACGGCCTGCACCTGCGGCACCACCGTGCTGCTCAGCACGCCCCCCTCCGGGCCAATCAGGTTGCTGTCCTGCTTGATGCGGGACACCACCGCGAAGTACTGAGGAAAGTCTCGCGTGATGATGCGGCAGATTCGTTTCTTTTCCAGGTCTTCGGGGCTATCCAGCACTGAAAGGAGAAATGGCCCAGGTTCATTCATAGGACACAGATTTCCTGAAAGCATTCTAGCAAATTCATCAGCATGACTAATAGGGAACAGAGGTAGCAGCCAGCTCGCTCTCTCTTTTTTAAAGGAAAGATTTTAAAAGCAGGGCTATCCTAACACCACTAAGAAAAAAAAAATGGAGATTTTTCAAGACCTACCCGCATTTAGCCTGCAGGGTTTTTGTTTTCTTTTCGAAAACTAGGACTCTCCAAGGCTCTGTGAAAGAAAAGCTTCTCATTGGAGATGCAGTATTGCAGGGCCACCTTTGTCAATGAAAAGGCATGAGGGCAAATAAGGAATGAAAATGAACCTGTTCTATTCTTGGTTCCTGTGATGGAGAGGAAGTTGTTTATGAACTCCTTTCTTTGAAAATGTGAAAGTTAGCTCAAAGACCAGTCATTGCGGTTTTAAGAATAAAGAGGGCCTTTTGAGTTCTCAGGGGAATAGTGTAGAAATTACATCTGTTTTGGAGAGGAAAGGTGTTTATGTTTTTTTGTTTTGTGTTGTTTTTGACAGAGTCTCATTTTGTCACCCTCGGTAGAGTGCCATGGACTCATAGCTCACAGAAACCTCTCTTGGGCCTCCAAAGTAGCTGGGATTACAGGCACCCACTACGCTGCCCAGCTAGTTTTCAGGGCTCTTGCTCAGGCTGGTCTCAAACCCCTGATCTCCAGCAATCCACCTGCCTTGGCTAGTGGAGTGCTAGGATTACAGGAAGGTGTTTGTATGGTTACTTCCATGTGATGGTTGTGTTTCAGATAGTCACTGTGTCTGTGAAAAAAGATCAATGATTATGTATTCAGGATTTCAATATTCCCTTGATGCCATTAGCTTATGAAATATATTATCTGATATCAGGAGGATGGAATCATGAGGTCTTTATGGTGTAGATATTTAAGGCAACACAAGAAAATCAGACGGGTTTAAAATGTAGAAATTTGAACTAAAGGGATGACTCAATTTTAAGGGGTTAGTTGTTCATTTTTATAGATCATTCTTTAGAGTCAAGAACAGCTGTTTTTGAGAAATTCCAGGATCTGATCATACACAACTGAAGACCAATGCACTGGCAAATACTAGCATATACTTATGAAAGAACATCTCTGCAAACATATAAACATAAACAAATCTGATTTTTTGTTTTAAAATGAGCCTTTTACATAGGTAGGAAGTTATGAATGGGTCCCTGTCAAAGGGCAAGATACTTGTATATTCTTAGCAGTGTCATTAACAGGTAAATATCTCAGAGGGAAATATCTTAAACCTAAATGATAGGAAAAGAAATGATTCCAAGAAGTAGAAGCAGGAAAGTATTGCAGAGAGCAAGCTTAATCAATAAGAATCCTCATCTTTTTTACTTTGCTCAGAAGATGTAGATGTATTAGCTCTAGGGCATAATTTCTTCTTCCCCTCCACACTTTGGATAAGGTGAGCTTGGCCTCTTACTTAAACCTCAGCAGGAAGCAGAAAGAAATACTGAGCTGTGATTAGGCTACTCTTTACTATATGCGAAGCACACCTGAAGCTACTTCCAGAAGTCCTGGATGAAATATAACTTGATAAACAGCTATACTTGTTCTTGAGTATCTAGCTCTGTATGCAACTTGGTATGTTCTTGGCACTTAGACAAAGAACTTGCCCCATTTGCATAGTTTCTTAAAGTTCAATGTGCTTCTTGGTATTAGGACTAAGACTTTTTCTCTGTGCAACCGTTGAAGGCCTGAGAATGAGCTGCTTTCCTCCAGTTAAACTAAGATATTACAACCTGTGGTTTAATAGCCTGAACCAGATTTGGGATTTAAAGAGATTAAAGTTTTAATGAAAAACCAAGTTGCTTAAATGTGTATGTGTATGCAATTCAATCCTGGCTAACTCCCCGTTTGAATTACAGGTACAAGAGTGAACGAACTTAATTTTCCTTAATAATAGTTAAAAAGAAATTATATTATCTTATACAAGTTATGTACAGGTATAAGTTAAGTTCTATAACAGAATAGCTTAGCACTTTTTATCTTAATTATCTAAGTTTTCCAGTTAGGCATTTTTAAAAATCAAGGATACATTATCCAGTATTAGTTCATTTTGTTGTGAAAACATCGAGTCTACTCTTGTTTTTGGTTGTAAAGAGTTCCCTTTAAAGACGGCAGCATGCTGTATCTCCTTTTGAGATAGATGTTTGCTATCTTTAAGGATTTCATTTTTTGCAGTGTAACAGAAGTAAGATTAAGTGGAAGTATTGTGTGTTCCAACTCTTTGCTGCTGGAGCATAGCAGATTACCTGCTTAGGAAAGTAACACAAAGGCCACACAAAGAAATGCACCCTTTTTATGCTTCAACTTTAGACTTTTTAAAAATCCTAATCCAAGGCTACCTTCATCCATGCCATTAAGAATTTCATTCAGTTCGTCTTCAGTGTATTCGCAGTAATGCTCTTTCCAGCTGTCCCCGTTCTCACTGCGCAGGACCACCAGTTCCCTCTCCTTTCCTCGAAGAGCCGCAAAGTGTGGGATCTCCACGATCACAGGCCTGATGTAGCAATGCAGAACATTTAGTGTGGAGAGGAGCTAACCAACAGCACGGCAAGCACCTCAATTCTGTCTGTTGCAAAGTGACCTGGAATTCTTCTCTTTCAGGGGACAAGGAGGAAGCGGGCCATCCTTTGGAGCCCGTTGGCTAGCAGATGGTCACACAGTAGCACTCCTCCTCAGGGGCACCAAGCCTCGGGTACATGCTGCTACCTTAAGCCAAATGACATTTCCCTGCAAGTGCATGTGGCATTCTGGAACTTCTCCTTTGATCAATGTAAGTATAACACATTTAACCAAAAGAAATGGGCATGCATATCTATGGTATGTGCCAGTCTCCTAAAATATTTTCTACAAGGTGCAAAAGACAAAATGGTTTAAGAGAGAAAATGGCTTAGACATTGCATAATTTGATGTGTCATAAATGAGGAGATGTCAGAAAAGTCGACTACCTGTGAACTAAGGAGCCATGCACTCATGATTTTTGCTTCAGTTATCTTCATTCAAAGAAACAATAGGCATGTGTACACAGCGCGGCCCTAATTGAGGCCCTCAGCAGACAGCCCGGTCGTGTCCAATGCCTATTATACTCAGGATTCAGAACATGCACTGCCCTGCTATGTCAAGGTCACATTCATTCTAAAACTATATGGAGACTTTTGATTTTTGAGTCCAGGTTGCTTTGATACAGACTCCAAGTTCATCATAACAACATCATCACTAGCACATCGTACAACTAGGCAGATCTCATGCGTCAACAAAAACGAAAGTCACAGCACTTTAAGGGAAAAGATATAAAAACATCACTCAAAAATAAAAGTCACATACCACAAGGGTCAGAAACGGTCCACTAAAGATAGGTTATACAGAATTTAAATCATAGAGAGGGACATGTCATGGGCACAATGACAAAAAGAGAAATCATATTGCAGAAGAAGGAGAAGAATGGGGCCCAGCAGCCATCAATTTGTTTTAAGTCACTCCTACCCAAGGAATTTGGTTCCAGGAGGCCCCAGCTGAAGGATGCGGCTGACCAAACTTTCTCCCTCATTAAGTGGGGGAGGAGCCGTAGGCAGGTGAAGTTTACTGAGTACATCCAAAGCAGCAGTGAAAGAAAGAACATAAGTAAGCTTCAGGTAGTGTTTTCCACAGAACCCCAGCGTCACCAGCTGAGCCACAGGGTGAACTCTGGTTTCACACTGCGTTTGGTTCTGCTCCCTCCATTGGTCACAAAGAGCGAGGAACCGAGACCCAAAGTGTACAATGGAGGCGCGTCTGTGCAAGGAAGAGCACTAGCTGTAAGATCTGTCCCTCTTTAGGTTCACCGCCAGGGCACTGGCCAAAAAGGGGGCGGAAATGCTCCACAGGAGACACGAGCTGTTGGGAATATAATAAAAACTCTGCTCTGCACAGAGATCAGATGTTTTCATGGATATTCCCCAACAGATGTGAAGATTATTAAAAAGCCTGAAACTACCTAAGCATCAGGGAAAAGGGGTCTGATACAGAATATGAAAAGAATCCATCAGGGAATTACACCAAACATAATGGCATTTTCTGATGCAACCCAGAACTTCACAGGCTCCTTCTAAAGCTCTGGTCTATCCGACAAGAGGACACGAGAGGTGGTTTGCATAAATGGGAAATGATAAACACACCCCTTTTCAGGTGTAAATGTAATTTGGAGCAACCTGCTAAAAGTTTGTTCCAAATTACAAAGCTTTAGAACATTTCTCGGGTTCTAAAGCGAGAAATCCTGTCCCCAGGATGACCTTGGCCAGGTAAGAGTTCATGAATTTTAGGATTTTCCTCCTAGTTTTTCAAGCACATTAAGACTTGACAAGACTTAAATACAATTGATCTGCTTCAAGGTGTTTTGAAACTTGTCCCCTCCCAAACTTCATCTTTTTGTGAGTGTTCAGCAGTAGCCAGTTATTTCCTGGCATGCTGAGATGCCACTTAATAGAATAACAGCGGTACAAACAAACAGAAGAAAGAAGAAATGCTAATTTCTGCTCAAAACTGCTAAAATGAGCGAGGCTGAAGATAGTCTTGATGGTTTTGTCTTAAGGCAAACTGTGACTAAGTAGACTTCCAGTGTAATTATAAGGCTCAAGGTAGCAATTTTGATAGCAGAAAAAAACAAATCACATAAGCTAAGTTTTTAAGTACCCTGTAAAGGCAGCACTGCTTTCCAAAAGTGAAGATCATGATTCTGTTTCATACCGACATGAGACTTTAAATTTATGTTTGAAATAGAGCAGCATTTTTTTTTCTTTCGGGCTTTACTACTTATAGCTCTCAGATAAGAAAAGACAAATACCTACCATTGTTAAAATGGTTATTCACGTCGGGAGTCTGGCAGCTGTTACCACATCCAAGGAGAAAGAATAATCATCAACCTGAATGTTTAACTCACAAATGCCTTAAAGAAGAGGCATTTGAGTGGCATCAAACATTGAGGTGCTACTTCTGAGTTTTTAAAATTTCATAGGAGCCAATCTTCTTTCGAAATGGTTTGACACACCTTTTTCCATTCCGTCCTAGTGTTCTCATGCAGAGCACACAAGCTCATCGGTGACTAAGCTGGAGGCTTATCAGAAACCCTTACCCAAGGAACTGAGCACCAGAAGGTCCAACTTCAATCAGGCGACTGGCCAGGCCTTCTCCTTCCACCATTGGGGGCATTGTGGCCAGCCTGTGGCGTTTGACCAGGCGGCAGGTGACTCGGGTGGGAGCAGTACATTTCCGAGGCGGAATAATGATTCGCAGCCCGTTGTGTCTGCATCCTCGCATAGCACCACCTCGGGCATCCACCATAAAACTAACCAGAAAACTAAAAATCAAAATAGAAGGTTAGATAGGTCTTGAAATGCCAGAGGCAGATGAACAAGCTCTGTGAAGTAAATTTTTCTCTGTAACGCTTTGTACTCGAAACATCACTTTTTAAGAAAAAGGATTTAAATGCAGGGTGGTATAACATTTGTTTCTTCAAAATTATTTTACTTTCTAGCAATGCCTTTATTTCTTTTTGGCTTTGGTTTTCATGTTTGTATTATTTTAATCTGCAACTAAAGGAAAATTTGGATTTTTGTTAACAATAGTGACATTAAACGTAAGCTGTAAATTAAAAATATGTCCAGTCAATTTTGAAAGAAAATGGAATGAAAGTGTATAAAGAACATTGACAAGTCTCCTTTTGCTATAAAGACAAAGACTTTTGCTTCCTTATGTATATGTCCTAAAAAATTGACGTGAAAAATTACACACAATAATGTAAGAATAGAACAGAGATGAAGCACCAAATTGCAGGGGGTTTTTGCACCCTGCTCCAATGTCATCTTACCCAGGATGCAGGTTTTCAACTGGTTCCACTCTAAAGGAGGAGCAAAGCAAAGTAACTAAACATCGAGACAGAACTGATGTGCTGCTTAAAACGTACTTTTTCACTTTTAAGAAGGAAGCTCTCTGCCATGCTTTTCTACTTGAAGCAAAGAGGAATGGGACAAGGAACAGCTAGAATCCCCTCTACCCTTTTCGAAGTGAAATTTCAGAAGTGGGAAGCCTTAGACCCAGGCTCTTGGAAGAACATATCATGGTTTCCCCCAATCATACTAAATTGAATGTGGAAAATCATGGCTAATCATTTAGAAATGTAAAGTCATCTCTGTTATGTTTGCTCCTTTTCTGCTAAGTGCTCATGAAAAGGAGAACTATACTCTGAGGTGACTTGGTTTGTTTAAGTGTACGAAAAGAAAAGGTTAGTCTTGACCTTGAAGTTGTTTTCTTGGGATCTCAATCCAGCTTAATTGAATGTCTGTCACTTCGTTAGTCCTAAAAGTCATTAAAGTCTTTTAGCTACTTTACTTTGTCAAGGAGCAGAAATCAAACAACACAGCAATCCAGCTGTCGTGCACACATACACAAAGACACCAACACTCTCACATGAATTATGCTAATGTCTTCCCCCAATTTTGTTGCATTTTCAAGATCTTCATACCACAATAGCGGTGTATTATGAAGCTACTCACAACTTAACCAGCACAAAATCATACTAGATTCGCCACCCCTAGACGTTGTCTCCATGACAACATTTAAAACATTTGAAAAGTATTTTATCAGAATAAGTTATGGGATAGAAACAATACATTTCTATTATTTTTAGACAAATGAAGAAAAAATATCTTAGCATCCTCTTCACAGCAGAACACAGAACTTATTAAACATGCTAGGAAGCAGAAACCTGTTGCTAGTAATGACACGGGTGCAAAGAAGTCCACAGGGCCTGTCTAAGCACATCATGCAGCAGGAAATTGCCAGAGGAGGAGGCTCAGGCCTTGCCACATGCAGGAGCCAGGCCGGACCTCCCATTCACACTGAGCTCTTTAAACTGAAGGGGTGAAAACTGGAAAGTACAATCAACAATTCAGTACTGAAGTGTTGATGTTTCTGGTCTTTATCAAAACGTAATCAGAAAATGCTGCTTTTCTTATTACTAGTCTTTAAGTATAAATTTCTTTAAAATTTTCTCTTTTACTTGACTTTTACAGATATGTTTTCTTTCCATTTCATTGTTCATATCTGAGTATGATGTTATGTCAAATTGTGTAAAAAAGTAGAAAAAATTACTTCAGTTTCAACTAATACTGCTTCCAAATTCATTGCAATATTTCAGACTCATTGATAATATTTCCGGGCGGGTGGCTCCTGTGGCTCAAAGGAGTAGGAATCTGGCCCCATATGCCGGAGGTGGCAGGTTCAAACCCAGCCCCAGCCAAAAACCACAAAAGAAAAAAAAATAGATAATTAATATTTTCTTTGATTTCTTTTCCATCTTTGGTTGTAACCACCATTGGTGCACATAAAAAGAACTCAAAATAGTAAGAAATTATTATTGTTATCAGTCCTTGATGCTATTTATACTTTTTGAAAGTATTGAGAAGTTTCCACATTCATGTTTTGTGCTAATACATTCCCACTATATTCCAGTTGAGGGTTATGGAATAAATATAATAATATTTATATTATAAATAATATATTATAATAAATCCTACATAATATCAAATGTCCATCTAGAAGAATATATAGACTGGCTTCTGATGGCTCATTCTGTAAACAGTGAATTGAAGTAACTATATTCTTGACTGTAACAATGCTTAAATGACTACGTGTTAGATTACTTTCCTTCATTCTGTGTCACTGACTGTTCCTCTTGAATCCTCCTTTTTGTTGTCAGTAATTCCAGAATTTCTAAGCTCTTTTTTGTAAGGTTTGCTACCTTCCTATTACGTGCAAGATGCCCCACTAGGAACTGGGGATACAAAATAGAAAGACACAATAGCTGCTGCCACAGCCTAAGCCCCAGATGTCACATGATGGCTTCATCAGTGCTTGGAACCGCCTACTTTCCTGGTCAATGAGAAATGACCATGTAAGTCCACGGATAGGAGCCATATGAAACAATCAGTGACTGTGCTCTCCATATTTCTTCCGGTGTTCCCTAGTGCTTACCACATAGTATGTAGCCAATAAATAACTATCGAATAAGCAAATGAATGAAAGAAGGAAAAGGGCAAGTTGTTTGTATCTATGTTTAACAGAGGAGGCTAAAGTAGAAGGTAACGTAATTCTTCAGTCTATGGACAATCAAAGCAGTCAGAATTCATTCAAATTACTACACCCAGATGTAGCAAAGCGATTGGGAAGGACTATCCTTAATGTTAAGTATTCTACAGGCATATTCCTGCTCAAAAATGAGAGAACTAATATATTTATTTCCCTTGATGGAGGATTAGGAGAAAGTGAGAGCAAACAAAAACAAAGAATTTGAATCTAACAAAATAAACAATTTTATTAGGAATAAAGATTACATGAGGAAAGGTCAAAGATGAGGAAATCAAAATAAAAGTATTTAAGGACTGAAGCTACAAGTATCTCTATGTCATTATAGATCTGGAAAATAATATTTAAGTGTTGAACCAAAATGCAAAGCAAACTGGAAAAATTAAATTGCCAATATGCATAATTCAGAGAAAAAAATTGAATTTCTTTATTTTATTTTTATTTTTTTTAATTTCTTTATTTTATTTTATTTTATTTTATTTTATTTTATTTTATTTTATTTTTTGAGACAGAGTCTCACTATGTCACCCTGGGTAGACTTCTATGGCATCACAGCTCACAGCATCCTCAAACTCCTGGGCCCAAGTGATCCTCCTGCCCCAGCATCCCAAGTAACTGGGACTACAGGCGCCCACCACAATGCCTGGCTACTTTTTTGTTGCAGTTGTCATTGTTGTTTAGCTGGCCTAGGCCGGGTTCTAACCCACTAGGCTCCATGTATGTGGCCGGCACCCTACCTACTGAGCTATGGGCACTGCTAAAAAACTGAATTTCCAAAGAAGACAAACCTTTAGTTTTTATCAAGTAACTAAAGGAAGTAAGGAAAGGATAACAACTAAAAATGCCAACAAGTTCTAGTGATGGGATTTTTTTAGAAAGAGAAAGTGAATAAGAGAGAAAAGAAAGTTAAACAAAGATGTGTCAGGACATAAACAAAAAGAATGGAAGACATAAAAGATCTAAATATCGATAGTCAAAAATGAATAAAAATGTTTATAAATCTAGCCCCCCAAAATCTAAGCTAATCAGACTCAAACTATATAAAGCTGCATCATAAAAGAAATCTTTTCTTTAGATCAAAAGAAATAGAAAAAATATTGACTCATGTTTATATCTAGGCACTTATGAACAGTCTATGGATAAGTCAATCAGTTAACCCCAATAGTTTATAGTATAAAACTGAGTTAGCATTTGAATATTTTCATTAAAAATACCAGAATATCCCAAAGTGCCCCTATTCATACAGTTAATAGAATTAGAGGACAGTTAAGGATAGTTATCCCACAATACACGAAACAATTACAAAAAAGCAAATTGTGATAGACCCTTTACTTTTATGTACCATAGGAAAAAGTGGGAAGTTATGACTCATCTGATGAGTCAATTCATAAATCAGAGTTGATTGAATAAATAAATAAATTTGAATTGAATAAATCTCATGATTGCAAGAGATTAAATATTGGCTAATATAATGCACATAAACATTTGGAGATGAAAGAATTAAAGCAAAGACATATGATTAAACATGTACAGAAGAGATCATAAACAGATTGAAGCTCCATTTTGCCACCTATACGTCGTGGAAGCCTCACCTGTCACAGAAATATAATCCTATTGCCACTTAAGGTTATAGTGAGAAGGTGTAGTGTGGGAAAGCACAGGGAATTCAGCCAATGCCTGTTCTCATCATTTTCTTTTCTCTAAATCTACAGAATTTTATATATTATTAATGAATAAGAATGATGACATATTCCAATACACCACCCGAAAGATAAATGGAAAAACTAACATTTATTGAGTACCTAGAACGAACATGACACTGAGCTAAGAAGTTTAATGTGATGATGGAGTTTTATTAGTTTATGAAATTTACTACTTAGATAAGATATAAAAATAGTATTATCACAGAACACAGGATTATGTAGTGAGTACCATGCTCTTCCCTGGGTCGAGATATATCTCTCTTGAAATAATGTTGTAACCTCAGGAAAGTCACTTAACATCTTTATGTTTCAGTTTCCTTATCTATAATAAAAGAGACTTGGATTAAAACCTAAGTAGCTTCTCAGTATTAAAATTCTGTGTACCATGTACCGGTAACTAGGTTGGGAAAACTACTTCAATGTTCCATTTCAGATGCTCTGAAAAAAATTCCTAATTGGCAAATAAATTGTTATTACTTCAAAAAATACAGTAGAACCTCCATAACTGAGCACTTCCCTACATTGATCACCTCCTTAAGCTGACCCGATTTTCATAGACCAGACATGCACCACATGTATCAGGGCAGTAGGACTAGTTCCTTTGGTTGACCACCTCCGTATGTTAACCAGTTTGTTACAGTCCCTTGGGTAGTCAGCTTACAGAGATTCTACTGTGCATATTATATTTGCTCTATGGTTAAAACAGCTGCTTTGCAGAAAATGTGTACACATACTGCCCTAAACATTGACTTAAGACTACGGACGAAAAAAAATCACATAACACACTTGGCTTTAATTGCTTATCTTACTCCAAATGAAATTCAGCGATCATGCAAAGTAGAAACTCATGTTGAAGTTTTCTAAATTGTGAGATACGATGTTATCACAATTTAAAAGGAATTAAAGCAAAAGCAATCATTTGTTATTATGCAATAATTTGCCTACAAATATGCAACTTGATTAGCTAAACAGGTACATGCTTCAGAAGAAGGAGCAGAAAACAATGATTCAGTCTTTTGAGGATTACATCCTCCACCCCAAAAGTTACTAATCCTTAGTTTTTTCTTTTAATTCATTCAGGCCCATGGGGTGGGGAAGGGGAGGAGGAGATTGCAGCATTCAGAGTTAGTCACCAGGTGAAAGAACAGGGACAAAACTTCATCAGGGTGCTTCAGTGATCTGGATATACATAGCAAGAAGGCCTCAAATCCAATCTCATCCTCAAGGTACTGTGAGAAAATCATGTCCTGGGTTCTTTCTTCTCTATAATTCCTGTACTCTCTTCCTACTCCTCCAAATTCCATAAACTGAAAAATTGATGGAAAATGGCTTTGAAAAAATGGTTCAAATTTGTTTTTAAAAACTCACCATTTATTTATCAACCTCTGTGTTTCATGTATAAAAAGATAAAGTGTGGGTTTGAGAAAAAACACAAAGATGGATATAAAAGCTTCCAAAAATGGAAATATAGGACTGTCTTTTTTGTAGACTAACAACCTGTAGTGTCATAATAGATGACTATGTAATAAAAATACTATAATTAGCGGTCTGATAGGAACATTTAAAAATAACTTTATCTCAATAAATAACAGAATAAGTATTTCTAGAACACTAAGTCATTCTATAGTACAATTTCCAAAATATCAAAAGGTTGCTTTAATTAGCAAGAAAATGCACTATTAATAAACTTTCAGCCTTTGGCTCACCTGGAATATGTTACTTAAAAAAACTCAAAAAACAAAAGACAAAAACGCTCATAAGTGCCATTTAAAATCATAGCCTTTAATACAACTTTAAAATAGCTGAACCAATTTGTATGATTGTAGGGAATATTTTTTCAGTTCTATGTAGCACTTTTCCTCCAAAAGAAGCTGAGACGTGGAGGCCGCTACATTAATTTTGTCTCAGCTCCACCTAATTTCCCCTGAAAAGAACAATAGCCACTTTCTCTTTGTTGCCGAGAAAGGGGATTTCAGCAATGGCCACGATGTCTCTTTGGCTAGGTATCTTCACACTAAAGCATCCTGAGGCGGGGTATATGCAGGAGTTGGCGAGAAGGAAAGAGGAATAGGCAGCATGTTCACAGAAGGAATTATGCAGAAGTTCACCTGCTGTTGTCACGATCAAGACATGGAGAGGTGCGGCTGCAACAGAATAGATACTTTAGCACAGAGAAGGAATGGATAAAGTGAAATATAAAAAAGGAAATCAGAAGAGACTTTCAAATGAAATATATTATTCACATACCATACAGTATTCATTGAAAAAAAAATGAAAATCCAAATGAGATACAGCTCTTCTCAAACTGTGAAAGAAGAGCAAGGTACAGGGGTTTCGTGGTAACTTCCAGTTCAACGAACTGGGAGTGTTATTACATCACTGGAAATGAATTTGTAGCCTCATTCATCATTGGCTCGGAAGGGCACTTAACAAAGTCTCAGTGTCCAGAAGCTACAAAACATCAACGGGAATTGTTATGGAGAACATCAAGTCTTTGGTTTCATGGACATAGTTTTGACACAAAAGCCTTTCATTCACACTTGTAATACTTTAAAAATAATAACAACACCCTTTAGGGCTACCACAGAAGAAATGCAAACAGAAAGGCACAATTTAAAATACAGCTTCAAGGACAAACAGTAGCATAAACTACAAGGCAGAGTAGGTAACAGTAATTACCTACTAGAAGGTAACACAAAACTGTGTAAGCAAAGTCTTGGTGATTTTGTCAAGACTTTGTCCCTATCTTTGGGGACTGCTATCCTCCTCACTGGTCATAGAGTCTAAATCCTGCTTTACAGTTCTGTTTGCCACGGCTTTGCTAGGCACAAGTCTACTCTTCCTTAAAACTGTCTGTAAGTTTTCTCATGGTTCTTTTGTGTTCCAGTATTGGATAAAATACAAAAGCATACATGGCTCATGGACCAAAAATCTACTTTTACAAAACAGGTCTTTTGTCACTTATTATAAAATAACTTTCTTCATCTACCTTCATATATCTAAAGAAAAACAAACCCTAGAGTGTTATGGACATCAGCAACTAAATTAACTTCCACAGGTACTTAAACATTTAATTGTCAAGTGACAAAGAACCTTGACTTCTTTGCATTTCAAATATGCAATAATATTTGAGTTAATTAACATCTTCAGCATATTTTTAATTGACTTCATTTTTAGGGCAATTTTAGGTTAACAACCAAATCATCTTCAACCTGTTTTTATGAGAGAGAAGTTTTTGGACTTCTAATTAATGTACAGGGTATCTCAAAGGTCATCGTACATACATTCACAGGGAAAATGGGAAATTGTAGCTCAATGTATCCTAATTTACAAAGTCTTACAAAATATTTACAAAATATTTCTCTACATGTTGATATATAAATACTAAAAGTGTTAATAATATAATATACAATATGAGTTTGTTAATTTTCCTGTGTATGGCCCCTTGATAGTATCTTATAGTGCAACATCAGGAATTGACATTGAATTGTTAGCACCTGCTGTTACTAAAACACTACAAAACTAATGACCTTTGAAATAACAATATTAAAGATGAGTTAAAAAACTAGATTTTCCTAAGAATGGTACCTAACATCTTTACATTCATTACGCATTTATGAAATGAATAAGAATTGTGAAATTCAAAATCTCGCCCGTGCTTGTGTTGGTAAGATCATGACTGAGGAAATAACTGATCATCAGAATCATGGTGAATTATAGACAACTCTTTACACGACCACAGAAAATATTACTGTTAGCCTTTCTTTTGCCAGATTTTGGCTATCTCTATTGGGCAGAATAGATTTTTAAAAAATCCCTCATACATATTCTCCACTACTCATGGACATTAGTCACTGGAAACATGGACTAGAGATAAAAATCACCAAAAACTGCATATTAGTGGGAGTAGTATTTTCTATCATCTAAAATCCCCTTATTAAATTTAACAGAACACTATATATACAAAATAGGGGCATATGCATAAAAAGCTATCTTTCTTATCCCTTCTATCCAAATATCATTTTTTTCTTATATGTGGGGCAAAATTTAAGTGGCTTAAGTATCCACACAATTAATGAAAAGAAAATTGAGTTCTTCAAAAAAATATATATAAAAGCTGCTATTCAGCATCTTGATGTAGAATGAATAAAATTACAAGAAATCATCGTTGCATGACACGGCATGATGAATGTTACTCATCTGCACTAATATGGTAGCATTCAAATAATGACACTCAGAATCATGGAGTTTTCAATGATAATTATAATTATCATGATTTTAGAGTCATCTGTTGTGTTGTGTTCAAATCTTAGAGACATGAATAGATCATAATTTACCTGATAAAACTAACAAAAAGTCAAACATTACCATTGCCTACTGAACTACATTGGTGTTGTCACTTAGAGAATTCAGGATACATTTTGCTTAAAACTGATTTGCAATTTGTGAAAGGTTTGGTACATGTGTATTAACAAATTGTATATTCCAATGACTATAATCTTTGGAGAACTTATTCTTTCCAGGGAAAGTGCTAATAAAAAAAAGTGCTATTTAATCCTTAAATCTTCTGTATTGCATCAATAATGTAACTCTGATCCTACAGATAAGTGAACTGAAACTCAGAGATTTTACATAACTTGTACCTAAGGTCACATATTGAGTGTCAGTGCCAGGAGCTGAATCCGGATAGGTCCAATTCCAATAAAACATGCTTCTGTCTCTTTCACAGATTAGGTAGGTGACTTACAACTTCAAACAACAACATATAAGTGCATTTCTTCAAGGTAGGGGCTAGATATTATCTATTTTTATCAGCATCTGGCATAACATCTGGTACTTTGCAGAATTAGACAAATGAGTGAAGAATGAATACATATGTGAATGGAAGAGATAAAAAGAACACTTGATAGACGTAGATATACATTCATTAACTAGGTCTTCCTAATAGCCAAAGCTTTACTAAGCAAAGATTCCCAGTTTACATACAACATCTGAACTATTGGCTCTTACAGGAATTACCAATGACAGACACCCAAAACAAGAGATTCTGATGTAATTGGTCTGGATGGAGGCCTGGGCATCCATCTTTTCTAAAGCTCCTAGTGATTCTAGTGAACAGCTAAAGTTGAGAATTATTTAGAGTCAATATTAAATATTTAAAAATTGTAGAAAAATTAGTTTCTTGAAGGCAGGGTTTTAAAGATCTTTATCTTAACAAATAATTAATCTTTAACCATTGGATGCTATTTGTTCATTATAAGAAAGTAAGTACTTACAGGTGTTATCTAGTTTTATACAACTGGTGTTATTGATACACTGAAAATGAGTACTTTATTGCCTTTTAGTATTAGAGATCTTCTTAAGAAGTTCCTTTTTAATGAAAACCATTTATTCTTATAACTGAGATATTACCCATGACATGGACTCGTTTGTAAATTATTTTTTTGTTTGTATTTTTTTTAAACTCAGTTTTTAATAGTCAATTACATTTTACTTAAAGTAATCTCATCCCTTTGTAGGCTGAAGATGGTCTTTAAATACTTCATTGCGGTTTGTAAATTCTTGTCTATTGTCCTTCAATACTCTATGTCCAGGCGTCATTGCCTTCTCACTCATCATTGCTGAGAAATTTAATAGCAGAATGCATTGTTATGTTTTTTGAATAATTTATGGGTGTGAAATTTTAATTTTTTCTTCATTCAAAAATATATAAGTAAATTTGAATGAGATATGCTTTTGTTATTCCTCTGAATAATTCTTGCATCACGAACTAGCTTTCACTTATTTCACAAGGAAAACAGATTAGGATTATTTTTAATATCTATATAACTAATGTTTTCTTCTATGAACCTTTAGTAGTGATTTTCAATGGTGTGTCACGGCACACTGATGTGCCCTGAGAGGATCTTAGGTGTGCCATGAAAATTTTTAAAGATCATTAATTAAATAATTTTCAAAAGAAGTTCAAAGCACAGTAAGTATATTCTTTTCTTACTCTTTTTTATTTTTTGATCAACTGTGGAAGTATAACGATAGGTTCAAGTGTGCCATGAGATAAAACAAGTTGAAAAACATTACTTTAGCAAGTAGAAGATTAGAGTGAGAAGTTCAAAATGTTTAAAATATTTGGGAATGATTTTCTAAATGGAGAATATTTTTGACTAATGAAAACAAGAAAGGGTCTACTTCTCAAAAAGTCATGGGGCATCTATAAGGCATTTAGGATAATAATGAAAACCAAGTTGTATTACCTTTTGTTAGATAAAATTCGAGTAGAGCTTCTAAAAAGTAATTAAATTTGAAAATGAAAATTTTATATATATTTGTGATATTACTACATTATTTGAAACTACTAAAATGTAAGGAAAAAACCAGTTGGAAGAGTGTTAAAAGTTAAAACTCCTTAAAGAATTTTTATTCCACACAATTGAATGCCTTAAGAACACTGTATGTTTGAAAGTATGACTCAAAGACTTACTACTTAATGAGTTCATAAAAATAGGCAGCATTGCTTAAGCAGCGGTGCGTGTACTCTCTGGATGACTGTAAGAAGATAACTTTAAGAGAACCCCATTGGCTGCATTCACATTTTCCTTTTAATTTGTAACCCTACTTCAAACAGCACATAAACGCCTCTGCATATTTGTGTGATTCAAACCCCTGTTAACATTATTTTAAGTGGATTAACATGTAAGAAAGGCATTTTTTTTTCAAAAATGTAAATAGAAACTCAGTATGTGGAAACTTTCTAGAAATCAAATGATTCAGCCACTTTTTTCAAGGTGTCTTAAAGACAGCAGGTGAACGGTAGGGAGGCCACCAGTATGTTCCAGTTAGATAGCAAGCTGTTTGACGCACTTCTACTAGTTATTTTAAAACAATAGTCAGTTTTTTAATGCTGAAATCAACTCTTTTTTGCTGGCCTGTTTGTGTAGAGTCCATGTTGGATAAAGCAATGTTATTTGCAAGTTTAGAAAAGATCACCTCTCTGTAAGCTAGCCATCAGCTAAAGCTCCTAGACAAAGCTGTTATTTTCACTCCCATCTCTTTTTCCTCTTGATCTGGATACATAATATTAATTTACTCACCCTGAATGAATAGGACTGGAAGAAAGAGCCACGTTGTCTAAGTTTTCAGTGCCCCAGCTTAGACGATAAGAATTCCTTTCTGCCTCCTTGGCTAAAGTTGACACCTAAATACAAAGAACACTGGATTTAATGAAAATACTTCGCTTCAATTAAAGCAAAATATAATGAAATCTAAAATGTAGCATCACAGGGAAATGGTATTGCCTGAAAAAATTTTCATTCAAAAATGTAGGACCAATGCATGCAAAATGAATCTTTTAAAATGCATTCCCTTTTCAATTATATCATTGATAGATTACATTAGCATAATTTTTTTTGAGAATAGGTATTCATTTTTTCCTTATGCCAAATCCCCCAAACTGATGACCTCACAACTTAAATTAACATATTCCAGAATAAACTTTAAGCCTCTCCTTATAGTTAACAATTTTGAATATTAAAGATATATTTTAACGTATATCCTTCATCTCATACCTTAAATGTACACTATTTCACTTCTTCCTTGCATAGAGGTTTTATTAAAAAAACAACAACACTAATTTATACTTATGAGGGCTGTCCAGAAATTATCCAGTCACATGAAAAACAGAGAAATGCGTGGCTGGATACTTTCCGGACAGCCCTCATACACTGTCCACGGAAGAACTTGGTCTAGTTGAAAAAAATGAGCCTTCTATTTTTTTTTTTTTTTCCAGAAAAGCTGTTCTTTTCAAAAACGTACACAATGTTCTTCATGTTTTAGGAAAACTCTCTTACCCTAGTTTGTCAACTAAATTAAGAATGATTTTTCTTTTAGAATAAAATCTTTCTTAAGCTATTACTAGCATTGGGTAATTATAAAGCTCTCCAGAAAGCACAGACATGAAGGCCAAAAAGTTACTCACCTGGTGACTGGGGATCACAACTGAGTCGTCAATCATGGCACTGTCCCTCAGGTAGGAGGCATGGCTCAGCGTATGAGACCTGTCGGAACTGAAGGATCGAAGGCTGGTAGGTTGGCAGGAGGCCATGGTCATATACCAACAGCAGTGGAAGGAGTGGGAGGATAAAATGATGAGCCGAGCAGGAGAGTGAAAAAAGCGTGCTATTAGCTAACAGTGCAACTTCCAGGGGGACACAGGTCTCTGTGTTTTCCTACCGCTCTGTCCAACAGCTAAACTAACACATCCTCTCACAGGTTCCTACCGCTCAATGGCAAGGACACAAGGGAATCCAGAAGTCAAAATTTGATACTCCTAATCTGATTCATTTTCTTCCCAGAAAAGTTTGAAACCAGCAACTAGTTTACTTACTGCCAGTACAAGAAATTCACATAGGAAATAATTCTAAGAGAGATTGCTTAAATTTGTGTTGAATGTTAATCTCCCTGCAACAAAGAGGAATGTAGACAACCCTCAAAGAGAAAAACAAAAGCTCAGGTTTCATTTTCATCCATTATTTTCGATTCTCTGTCCATGGCTCTTTCTCCTGCTCTCTAACCCGTGAATGACTGAATGTTGGTGCATTCCCCTGGAAGGTACAGAGTGAAATGGACCGTGACCAGATGCATGCTTCCTGCGGAAATGGAGTTCCTCTTGTTTGTCTCTGGTAACTCCAACAATGCTATTATTTTTAAACGAGAGCACTGTCCCCTTTGCATGAACTGTGTGCGCTGAGTGAAGCACCAAGGAGTGTTGGTTGCCGTGGTGATGAGATGCAAGAGCACAAGAACCCGTTTCTAAGCACCAGCCCAGAACACAGACATGTCTGCCAGCACAGAGACAAACTGCCAATGGACACTGACCAAAAATAAGGTTTGGCTTCAAAATGGGATTTAGGCCTTGATAATCAGTGCTTTACATTTATGACAAATCTGAATTTCAAAGTTCTGAATTATAGACTCAAATGTGACAGGCAAAACTTGACGTTTGCATAAATCCAACTTTGTTCCTTCTTAATCAATTTGCAAAATCAAATGAAAAGTTGACCGATATCTCAAATAAGCCTAATTTTATACATATTAGTCTACGAATTAAAGATCTGGATTCAAAATACTAGCTCAAAGCCCGTAAGAGGAAAAAAATATATTCAACCTTTCACCATACTTATAGAAGCAAACTTTCATTTACTTTTAGGTAATATTTGGCCAGTGTAGCACTGTAGAATTATGGACTGACTGTAAAGTTAGCATACTTATTAGGCGAAACTATTTTCAGTTTGAAAATACACTTAATTTTTAAGTCATGTACTGTCATTTTAATGAGCTGTTAATTGTCTTTGAGGAAAACACTGCTCTGTATACAGTTCAGGCAGGTAATCCAGGGATTCCTCTTTTATTTTTGCAGGTAGATTTATGACAAAACAAAACAAAACAACTAAACAAACAAACAAAACAAGCCCTCAAGTTCTAGAGGATAAGTGACATGAATCAAAGGAGTTGATTGTCTAATCCTCTGTGTTTACATCTATCTAAAAATATGATAAAAATGAAATATAAATAAAACTTGAAAACTGGCTATTTTATGTTATATAGGCTCCTGAGGGCGCTGAGGCAGGAACAAGCGGGACACCTTAGTAAATTCATCAACAGGGGGATTTAGCTCCAGCAACTGGAGGTTGCTGACATCATGGCTGGTTTTATAGTCAGGCAGCAGTTAGCTTTTGATGTTGTCCTACAAGACCTGGCTGCAGGCTGCTGTGATGAATTTTGACTTGACCTTGAAATTGAGGTTCAGACGGGTATTAAATTATTGAGAAAATGGTCTTTAGAGTCAGCAAAAGCTTGTCTCAGTTAGTGGAAGGAATAATTATTTTCCTCCTTTAGAACACAAAAAACAGATAAGATCCACTTGGATCTGTTGTATACCAGACAGCAGTTCTCAAATCCCCTTCTCCTTTATTTTGGTTTGAATGGGGCCAATGGGAAAATGGTAGATGGGCCAATCTCTTAAAATAATACGGTTTATTTATGGGCTCAGCTGTCTTCCCCCTCAAGTGGTTTTATTGGATTAGATTTGTTAATTACTTAATCTCTATCCATGGATTTAGAACTCACACCTCTAGATTATGTATGACTTTACACCTTTAAAGTGCTAGATTTATATGAATCAACAGTACAAAAGGAGCAAGAAGCCCTGTGGTACTGGACTAGTGATGTGGCTGCCAGCATTCTAAATGTCTAAGCTTTAAAAGAAGGCACCAGGTGTGAATTGCCACACTCAAGGAATGACAGTGACTACGTGGAGAAATCAGCCTGCTTCAGGAATGCAGCATTAAAGAACCCATTCGGTTGTGAATGTAAAGCCACATTCTGAAATCTGTGTATCAGTAATAAAGATGGAATTTTGACACCCATGTAATTGATACCTGGCTCTATCTCATTTGGTTTTGAACTGTGAGGGGTAGAGAGGGTTCGGTTTTATATTTTGTCTTTTCTAAAACTCTAATAGAAAAGAAATACAGAGGAAGAAGAAAGGAAAGGAGGAGGCAAAATGGCCCACACTGACAATAAGGTGATTAGGACAGAAAGAGAAAGTTAATGGGACATAGACAGAGAGCAGAGGGAGAATGAATATAGTTAAGTCCCTCTTTCTCTCTTTGGATTTTATTCTCGAATACTCTGTTTACTGCTTTCTGAAACGCATATTAGTTTTTTAATCAACGTGTATAGTTTCTAAGGGCCCCCTTTCCCCATAATGTCATAGAACCTACTTAAAAGAAATAAAACTAGTTGGAATACAGGGTGGCCAAAAGTTCAGGTGGAATTTTAAATTTTTAAATTGCACATTTTAACTTGCCCATGAACTTTATGGCCACCCTGTATTCCAACAGCAGAACAATTGTTCTCTCTAAAAGAATAACAACCAGCACAAAATAGGTCTGGAACAAATTAGGTCTCTGAATCCAAAAGTTTCCACCTGATTTAAGACATGACAAACAAGTTTAAATATTATGTAATTGAACCGCTAATTTTTCTTTAAGTCAGAGGTCCTGCTGTTCAGTTAATACATTTTTAACAACCCATATCCATAGAAACACGTGTAAGGTTTTACTTGCTGTTCATCTAGGGGATGGGCCAAGAGTTTTGTTATGCTCTTAATTTATACCTAAAAGAAATTAACTATGGTATAATTCCTTTATGAACATATTAGTTAGTATGAAAGTATAATTTCATTGAAAAATATAATAATTATTGTCTTGGTAAAATGTAATATGTATTAGAAATTCAGTCAATGACGTGGCAAATCCTTCCAAACAAATCAATATCCAAAAAATTTCAATGTGTTTTCTTTAAAATATGAAGACACTTCTGTGGTTCATTTTTATCTAGTGTTTTATATTGGATGAGGATGGCATTTTTTATTTGTAAGCAATAATAAAAAGGACACAAAGCCCGACTAATATGAACTTGGTTGTGTTTTACTTAATGTTCATTAAATTGTATGTTTTTCTATTCTTCCACATCTATGTTTATTTCAGGCATCAGAATCCTTTTCCTGTCTTCTCCAACTACACGTAGGCTCATTAGGGTCATTCGAGGGAAGCTGTGCTAGTAATATATTATCAACCACAAGGTGGAGCTGTGAAAGTTAAGACAAAGTACTTGCCGGCTCATAAAGCAGACTTTCTTTCTAGTTATATAATCACCCTTTCTAGCTCAAATAGTTATTCAATTTAATGCCAGAAAACCCCAATTTGAGAATAAATCCATAATTCTAGCATATAAGCACTCCAGCAAACACAGACACATTAAGCAGTAAGCAGGGAAATGTGGATGTATCCAGGAAGGCCGTGTTTTAATGCTATGTTAATACCTACCTGGGCATGGTGCTATTGAAAGCAATTCAAATAAAGAAATAATGAAAAGGACAAGTAGTCACTGGAAAAATGTAACATACTGAATTGCCTAAGCAAAATTAAAAAAATAAAACAAGAAAACCATGGAAATGAGATGCTGCTATAATTCTAACTCCAGGATTGTGAATATATCTCGTGCTCTAAAATGCTAGTGATGACATGAGAACAGAGCGTGTCTGGTTGGTTTCACGACCCCATTCTCACATGCTGATAAGTATTTCGTTTAACTAGAAGCATCAAACCATCCATGTTGTTTCATAGAAAGTATTCTCCCAAATTCTTTCTCAACCTAAGTACTTTGAAAGAAGGGAAAGGGCCCCAAATCAAGCATTTATTTTTAATAAAAGCAACCATGTTAAAAATAAAGGCACTTTGGCTGGCAGTAATATGACTAATCATAAATTATTATGAATTTGTGCAAAGCCATAAATATTATATTTAATTGAAATCTGAGGTCTCTTAAGAATCTCAAATTATAGGATCCAAATCTATCAAGATATCAAAACTATCAGTAACACCGACCCTGTATCCAGTCCATCCTACTCCCACTTCCAGAGGGCTCCTCCTCTGTATCGTGACCTGGAGGACCACTTTCTATCTATCTACTTCATCAAAGCCAAGGAGTCAATTTATTCTCCCTCCTCTTCTGCTCTCACCCCTTGAAATCTATCACCAATCTTAGTAGTTTTACCTCCTGGATGGGTCTCAAATTTTTCATTTCTGACATTCTCTCCATGATTGCCACCAAAGTTAGTGTTTGAGCTCTCTCAGAACACCTGTAGCTAATACTACTGCAACAGCCTCTCAGAGGGTTGCAATCTCCCAGCTTGGCCTTTTGACAATGCTCCTCTAAAATTCATCCTGTATCTCACTGGTGAAAACATCCATTGGATGTGAAGGATGTTTTTCCATCCTTCACATTTGCACTCCAGAACCAATCTGTTCCTCACACATGCTGGGAGCCATTGCTCATGACCTTTTTAGGGTCTTAAATGCCCTCTCCACCTTTCCTCTCATCATTACTCTTCATTACTTTGTTTGGCTTCATCTTTTGCAGGAAGCTGGGGCCTCAGAGCTCCAGGGACACTCTGAGCATTAGTCGCTAGTCCCTCTCCCACCCCGTTAGCCTATGAAGTTATAAGCATATCTTAGTTTGTATCTTCAGCACTTACTACAAAGGTTGGCACAAAAAGGCACTTACTACATCTACAGTGAATTTTTTTTTAAAAGCTGCGTGTGCTAATTATCCACTTGGAATTTACTATTCATTAAATTCTTTCCCTTCCTTCCTTCTTTCCTTCCTTTCATTCTTTCTTTCTCTTACAGAGTCTCAAGCGGTCACCCTGGGTAGAATGCCATGGTGTCATAGCTCACAGCAAACTCCAACTCTGGCTCAAGAGATCCTCTTGCTTCAATTTTTCTATTTCTAGTAGAGACAGGGTTTCACTTTGGTTCAGGCTGATCTTGAACTCATGAGCTCAAGCAATCCACTTGCCCTTGGCCACCCAGAGTGCTGGTAGGTGTGAGCCACTGCACCTGGCCCTAAAATATTTATTTCTTAGACCCTAAGTATGCTAGATATTCATACAATAACTTACAATACTGCTAACTTTAAAACCATACATCTGAGATTGTTCATTAGCAAAAGACATTATACTACATGAACAGCCACAACCTTGACCTAAATAAGCAATCACACTTTTGAAGAGCACTAGAGAATGCTCTTACTTAGTTCTCCTCAAAAAGTAACAAGCACCAATTGTATTAGGTAAGAATAACCAAAAAATGACATTAATCATACATTTCAGAATATTATATAAACCTCCCCAGACTTGTCTGTAACAGCTCAGTTTCCTCAGATGTTGCTTGGATTGTTTCTTACATCCAGGCTCTTTTGGGATTCTATTCTGATTCCTTTTTCATAAAAAAGTCAGTTCCAGGCACAGTTTTCCTCTGAACTCATTTCTTTTTAATTCTGCCTCACAGAATACTTTTATTCACATAAATTATGACAAAAGGCAGGTGGAGAATTAAGAGAATTAGAAATGTCTATAGGCACTACTCAGTGGGACTGTCTATAGCACAATACTGTTCATTCAATTTCCCTAGAGAAAAAAGTCCAGATGATGAAAAACATCACATTTAACAGCAGAGCACTCTTTTATCATGGTTTTCCATCTTCATAGATATTTGACTTTACCAAGTTATTTAATAGGGCTCATTTTCCTCTTCTTCAAAATGGATACTGTCTAAAGTTGTTAAGAGAATGGAATAAGCTTAAGCTTAATAAGTTATCCATGGTAACTGCTGAGAGTGGTACCTATTAAGTGCTCAATGACTACATCCACTTTGTTATTATCATCATAAAAATGCACTGCAAACACTTCTGGCTGACGTCAAGTATAAGCTTTGTGTGATACCTGTCAGATCGTCCTCCCTCCAAGCTGTATCGCAGGTAATTCATACCATCCAGGAATTGACTGCTGGGTAGTGAGTCATCACCCAGTTCTTTTAGATCCTCAGGCCTAAGGTATTCTCCCCCATCTCCTGTCATTGTGTCATCACCTTGAAATAATTAGAGGAAGATGGAGAATTATTTGTCACATGTAATATTAACTACAAAACATGCTCTCAATTGTGAAATGCATCAATACAATGGCCTTAAAATTAATAAAACACAGCATACTAGAAGAATGTAGAACACAGGCAGACAATTACAAAGTGCTAAAACTTAGAGAAATATTTGAATTTTTAGTATTTACCAACAAGAAATAATTACTTGATTGTAATTCTTTTAATCTTAAATTCAGACACACCCCTTTTGTTTACTTCTGGGAGAAAAAAAAATTTTGAGCTGAATTCTAACTATAGATACATTAAAACACAGGCAGTCTTCTTTGGATAGAAGGCTAAATTAATTTTCAACACAAAATACCTGAGTTTTGTTTTATTAATATTTGGGAAGACTAAGTCTATTCTCATTCATGAAAAAAGTAAAGGGAATGGCTGCCTGTAGGATCTTTACCTAATACAAGCATAATACCTGTTTGTATTATGGATCCCTTAAGCAAGACACAAAAAAAGACTATTTAAAAACCAAAGTTGGCTTGAATACTCTCTCTCTTTCTCTCTTTCCCCCACCCTACCCTGGCTTTCAAGAATCTAAGATAGTTGAGCTTTGCTTTCTGGCGCCAAATGCCTAATACTGCCTGGGTTGGGGCATCCTGTCCTTCTGGGTTTGTTTTTCACTTCGTCTTGCTTCCCCTTATTTGCCAGTTCTTTCTACGGTCTGTCATCAGCCAAGATAGTCACAGGGAACAAGTACAACTCAACGTGAGCTCTAATTTCTTGGTTTTTTTAATTCTTCAAAATGCCTTAATAAAATAGGGCCTACATTTTAAGTTCTCTTATTCCTCCCCTCTATCTTTCCCTGTCATTACCTTGGAAGGAAGCAGAGGCTTCTAAGGGCAAAGGAAAGAGAAGGTGCAAAAAATAAAAGAAAAGAAGACAGTCTAGCTGGCATGACTCCAAGTCTGGAGGAACAGGCCCTGTGTTTTATCATGTAGAACATGTAGAAGAACTGCCTAGGCCTTGCCCTCCCCTGACATGTCTACAGAATCTTGTTAAAAGACTGAATGAAAGTCATTTTAAGAGTATATTTTTGGGCGGCGCCTGTGGCTCATCGAGTAGGGCACTGGCCCCATATACTGAAGGTGGCAGGTTCAAACTCGGCCTTGGCTGAACTTCAAAACAGAAAAATAGCCAGGCATTGCGGCCAGTGCCTGTAGTCCTAGCTACTCGGGAGGCTGAGGCAAGAGAATCGCCTAAGCCCAGGAGTTGGAGGTTGCTGTGTGCTGTGTGATGCCATGGCAATCTACCGAGGGCGATAAAGTGAGACTCTGTCTCTACAAAAAAAAAAGAGAGTATATTTTTAATTAAGTACAGTAGGACCTCCATAGTTGACCAGCCCCTACATTGATCGTCTTCTTAACCTAATTTTCATAGACCAGACACACACCACACGTATGTATCGGTACCGTAGGTCTGGTTCCTTATGTTAACGAGTGCTTTATGTTGACCAGTTCATTACAGTCCCTTGGGCAGTCAATTTACAGAGGTTCTACTAAATATCAATTGTTTGTGACTCTAATGACAAGTCAAGGCACAATTTGAAAACTGCTGATTGTGTTGAATTCATGAGATAGGGAATACCTTTTACATTCTCCCTCTTCTCTTCACTTTGATGGTATTGTTACGATGCTATCTGCTTAAGAAGCAGCAAGGTTCAATGTTACTAAAAGAGAAGTTTCAAAGTTTTAGAGACTCCTTTGGTGGCCTTGGATATATATCCTGATGTTTTGATTATGTCTTAGAGAGAAATGGTCCAAAGAAGCCAGCTTCCTGACTGTTGGAATTGGCGTCTAGAACGTTATCCAATGTTGGCACTAGCTGGAAAGGCACCTATCTCAAGACGAATCTTGCCAGCGCTACATAAAATTTCTCTCCAAGACACTTGTGTATGAAAGCCTGCTGTTTGGTAGCACATATCAGCAGGGAGTGACTGCCAGTGGAAATTAGCAGAATGTGAAAAATCAGTTTAGGGGGAAAAAAATTACCCAAGACGGTCCATCACTAGAAAATTCTGCATATGGTTCAAAGCTTTAAAGATGTTTAATGTGCCCCCAAAATACAATGATCATATCCTTGCCTCTGTTGGTAGGGGAAGAGATTCCTGCCCATCTACAGCTAGCCCACCCCTGCCTCCAGATCCTCATCACTGCCCAGCTTCTTAGAAGCCTTGTCCACTAGGCCCTTCATCTGTAGCTTCCCCTCCTTTATAAAATACTTTGTTGAAGTCTTTCCCCTTCCACAGACAGGACACCCATACTTCTGCCATCCTTGAAATACAGTAACTTCTTCCCCCAACTCTTAGACCTTTTTTATTTTATACTCTGACTCCTTTTCCTTCACAGTCAAACCTATTAAACAGATGCTTGCTAATCTTAGCAGTTAATCAGTGGCCAAGAGGTGACTTCTTGGGATAACAACTGTCCTTAATTTCTCGGCTACAAATCTCTCCTGATTTCACCCCCTTCCCATCTTCAAGTCTTTCTTCCCACTCTCCACTTCCCTTAGATGTTGCTATCGCTTATGTGCCCTTTCTTCTTATTTCATACATTACCATGCGGACTTCAAACACCACGATTTACTAACTAAACACAAATTTGTATCATCCCAGGCCTCTCTAACAAACTCTGGTTCCATGTTTAAATAGCCTTCTGGACTTCTCCTGGATTTCCTAATGAACATCTCGGATTTAGCACATCTGAAACAGAACACATCTTCTTTACCCATCCCCTGCCAGCATGCGTCTCTCCATAAATTACCTACATAGGCAAGCAGTATAACTACTTCCTTACCCAAGCAAAGGCAGAAAAAGGGGTAAGCATCTGTTTTAATACAATATTTGGATTAAAATCTTCAGCTCTTATTTGTGTGAGTAGAGAACTTTCCATACATTTACTCTTTAGTAATTAGATTCATGAGTGGATATTGATAATTATTTACAGCAAGTTAGCCTGAAAGGCCATGTATACTTGGTTTGAATACTCTGTTGGGGTATTGATACGTTGTTACTACCATCAAAATAATAGATTCTGTAGAGAAAACAGGGATTGGCTATTAACTACCAAACACATGTTTTTGCCTATGTCCAAGTAGATAACAGCAGGTTCCATGAAAACATTTTAATGGCACAAAATATAAAAAGATTGGCAATGTTAACGAGCCAGCTTCTATTTATACTAATTATTTGCATGAAAAAGTTACTTAACATTAGTCAAATAGATTCTTTACATAAAAATTATTCAACTGAAATTTCCATCTGAGAAATAATACTGTTAAGTTTTGGGCTATTTCTAAAAATGGAAAGCTACGCCCACCACAAGAGACATTCTACTAATAATTTTGCCACTATTATTGAGATCTATTAACATAATTACATTATCTGATGAACACTGTATAAGTATTTTCCACAACTAATATCTTTTCTTAGAATATAAATTTACAGGAAAAAGTCATGGCCTTAAACTTCAGTGTTAATAAAATCCATGCATTCAAATGCATACATATACAATTCCACTCACATTACACAAACTAGTTCAAAAGAAACAGATTAGTACTAGAAACACAGATTTAAATATTAGGCAGTTTGCTGCTATCCAGTTAAAAAAAAGCAAAAGCAAAGAAAAGCTTTCACTCCAACAATTTCCTCTACTGGTACCTGAATCACTAAGTGCTTCCCCATCAACAAAGTGGTCACCAAACTGTTTAACAGCTGTTCAACACACAAGGAAAAGATAAGAAATATGGTTCCATAAAACAAAATATGGTATATAGATGGGAATGCTGAAAATTAGTTGGTAAGAATTGGACAGAACACAAAATTGTAATACTTGAATCTGCTGGAAGTCACAAAATCTGTTAATTTATACATAATACTACATTGTCCCAGCATTTGTTCATTCTTATCATAAATTCTTATAAAAGCTGAGACTACTCACTGCCTATTGGCAATAGGTGATTTAACAAATTTATTCCTAAGAATATATATTTTTTTTTTTCAGTTTTTGGCCGGAGCTGGGTTTGAACCCACCACCTCTGGCATATGGGTTGGCACCCTACTCACTGAGCCACAGGTGCCACCCAAGAATATCTTAATGTGAAGTATTATCTTATGATTTTATCTTAACCTAAAAAATACCCTTAATATTTCTCCACAAAAGCAATTAGTATTGGACCTATGACTATCCTTTATGGCAATAATTTTTCCCAGTCAAGTCCATTTGACCAAAAACTGCACAACTGAAACTTGGTTGAATATTTTATATGCTGCTATCATTTAATTTTTTAGTTTATTAGCAGCAAATTTTTGTTCGTGTGGAGTATTACATGGAAATTCAAAACATAAAATGAAGAAAAGTCTACTACTTTAGATGAAACAGAGGTCAGGAGCCAGAAACCCTAGGGGCCTAATCTCTAACTCTAGAACGATGTCCCACCCCACCCCCAGCAGGCCCTAGTTCTCCTTCTAGAAAACTCTCAGGACTTTGAAATCCCCTGCCTTACATCATTTATTATCAACTCTAAAGCTCTACGGAGCATATTTTCTGACTTAAAGAATTACACTCTTATGTTGGATTTGTACGAATTGCTGTTGTATTATTTTTAACCTATCCTGAGGCTATTTTCCTCTGGATTTAAAATATTGTTTGCACATGTGAACCATTCAAAATGCAGAAGTTTCTCAATTGAAATTTCTCCATTAATAAAGGCTACTCATTGATGGAGTATACTTTAAGTTCTTCAAGGTTATTTAAAGGCAGAAATATTTTTTAACATACGTAAAACGCATTTTAAAAGTAACTGTATTATCAGGCAACTATTTTCCAGTTTCTTTCTCCTTATCCAGTCCTGTTATTTAATAAACATAATGGGTAATGCCAGGAGAAAATACATTAATCAGAGCCTCTCTTCCAGCCCCTGCCTCTCCTGCAAAAGTAAAAGTTCTGAAACAAAGGTGAAGAAGTGACTTTAAATGTTAAGATGTTGTTATCTGCAGCTTCAGTTTCGGTCCCTGATTAAAAAAAAGGACTTGCCCTTGTATCAGAATATGACAGTTGTCACGGAGTACTGAATAAAAAGTCTTACCTTCTTCATCAGAAACATCAAGAACCTCAGTCATCGTCTCAGGAACATTTAGTTTGTGTTTTTCTGTGATAGTCTGGAAAAATAAAAATCATTAATGCTCAGGTTAAAAACAAAATCGAATAAAAGATGAGAAGAATCACACCCCAGGAGGCCAGCCCGCAATAGCTGCAGCCAGCCCACAGGCCCTCAATGTTCCATCTTCTCCACATGTATATTTTGGAAACTTACCCTCTTTCGTGAAAACTCATTTGCTCTGTCTGAAGATAAATGATCATTTACTCCAGTGAAGTTGTACAAGTGACAGTTCATTATTTTGAGTTCTTATTTAAAAAAATAAATTCCTTAGCCATGACATTAATAATTAGTCATACATATCAATACAGCAGATTAATGTTTTCAGGGCTTCCCTTAAAATGAACTAAGTAATGTTTCCAGAAAAGTTTTAAGAAGAAGCCAGGAACATATGCAACTTATTATAAAGAAAGCCGTTAGAAAAGAAGCTGTAAACAAAGTGAAAGACAAACTATCTGAGCAGAAAAGGGGCCACGCATCTCTGCTGGGAGCAGAGGACAAACAGTAGGGGCTCAACCATGTTCATAATAATACTTCACTGGGCTACAGTTCTAGTTTGTTGCTTATTTTCCTTGCACACTACACAGTTGTCAAATCCGCGGGCTTTCATTCGTGATGTGCAGTGTAAGGTGGAGAGATATGAATCTGAGTCAGGTTGCACGACTTCGAATTCTAAATTTATCACTTAATAGCGATGAGGGCATAGAAAGCCCCCTAACCTCTCTTTGTCTCAATTTCTTCAACCACAAAAAAGGATAGAGTAGTCCTTCATAAGGTTGATAGGAAGGTTAAATGATGTAATGTATTCAAGGACTCTAAGAACAGTACTTGGCATGTTAGTACTCAATAAACATTAGCTAGCATAAATATTGTTGTAATTCACTATTATATTCATGTTAAAAATGAAGAGGTTTTAAGTTTTTTCGTCCTTCATGCAGTCAAGAACCATTCTGAGTGCTGACTGCATACCACAGTGATTAAAATAATAATAGACATGAGCCAGGCACAGAAAGACAAATATTGCTTGATCTCACTCATATATGGAATCTAAAAATTCGAACTCATGAAAGCAGAGAGTAGAATGGTGGTTACCAGGTACTGGAGATAGAGTAGGAGGAGCATTGGAGATAGAGTAGGAGGAGCATTGGAGATGATAGAGTAGGAGGAGCATTGGAGATAGAG
>CAUYRH010127362.1:0-46554 GCA_963574655.1 Perodicticus potto | reverse complement strand
TAAGTATAGCAAGCAGACAGCCCTCAGAATGGGAGAAAATATTTGCAGGTTATGCCTCCAACAAAGGTTTAATCACCAGAATCCACAGAGAACTCAAACGTATTAGCAAGAAAAGAACAAGTGATCCCATCTCAGGATGGGCAAAGGTTATGAAGAGAAACCTCTCTACAGAAGATAGGCGCATGGCCTTCAAAAAACTCTACTTTTAAAGCAATGTCATGGGCTGTCTTCATCTGAGCCCAAGAAAGTACCCTCTATAAAGTGGAAAAAAATCTAAGACAGGTAGTGGGTTAACCTCATGTAGTGTCTGTGAGTTGTATTTTGACATGACCCTTTTAGGACATAAAAAGTTAGATTCTGGATTGTGATGAACTGGTTCTCGAAGACAGTGGTTTTTTAAATTATAAACCACTTGAGTTGAAATCACCGGGGGGGGGGGGGATGATAAAAAAAAAATCCACAACCCAAGGTTCCCTCTCAAATATACTTAATTGGTATTTCTGGCCATTGAACCTGGGAATTAGTATTATTAGTATTAATCATAAGCCCTGGTGATTCTTTTTCACTGAGTGAAAAGAAAGGGCCCAAGGCCAGCTGAAGGGAGTGAACGAGAGAACCCAGGACAGACACAGTGCTCATCTGGGGCAGCCACCATTGTGATGGGAGAAAAAACAGCAATAGCCACAGGGGACTGAGGTTTGGTCACAGGGCGGAGGCCAGCAGGGGCTGACACTGGGTGAGGGGCTTGAGCAAGAGCTGAAGGGTATCCGCCTCCTCTATGGCAAAACACATAATCAGAGCAGGCGAAGTAGTCTTCAATATAGAGTCTTAGAGAGAGATTTGCACGGCCATGTTCATAGCAGTGTCAGTAAGAATAGCCAAAACGTGCCCATCACCAGAGTTCAAAGTTCTGCCCAACAGGAGGGTTTCCCTTCACCACTGTCCTTCAAGGATGTTCCCGAAAGGGGCTGTGGTCTTGCAGTCCACATCTGGCCTGTGGACCCCATCTGCCTTGACTCTGCTGCCGCCCACTTTGATCATCACGCTTCTGCTTTACTACCCCTCAGAGGGGCCCAGGGAAATGGAAGGAAACTCTACTGCCTGGACAGATCCTCCCTTTGTTAGGCTGGAAACGTTCTCCCTCCGAGAGCAGCTCTCCACACGCCGGCTCATGGGGCAGCTGTCCTGGGATTCCATTCTTCTGCCTCCTTCCCAGACAGCCCTTTAAATACTTGAAGACCATAGATGTTTTCGTACAATAATCAGGTAAATGAAGTGAAAGTTATATTGATGCATTCGATCTAACCACGTCAGATTGTATTAAAAAAAATCAGCACATTGTACCCCACATATGCATGAATGTATTCATGATCTATATGTATTTGACTTAATAAAAATAAATAAATAAAAAATAAATACTTGAAGACCGCTAAGCCTCCCTTCTAGGCATTTCTCTTTCTCTCATATTCACCTGCAACCATGCAGGGTAGTTTCTAGATTCCCTTCCAAAGCTCTGCCCCAACCCAGCGCTTCCCATGACCATGACATACCCCCAAGGCCGAGAGACTAAATTGTGAGATCACATCGACTTTATTTCCAATCAGAAACAAGGTCCCCAGGCAGCGATCCATAGACAGGGTTAGCTCTCAGACAGCTGTTCTAATTCAGCCGTGTTCCGTGACCACTTAGCACACACAGTACACAGTTCATGTCCCAGGACTGACTGCTGAGATACATCAGGAAGAGCTCTGGGGAGAGCCCTCCTCACCCTCAACAACCGTGAGGCAGAACCATGGAGGACGCTTGGCACAGAGTTAGCACCGCTCTTCTCCTACCCCCACCCCTTTGATACCAGGAGGAGGTGGGGACCAGTATTGGCCTCACACTGTCCTGAATCCCAGAATTAATGCAGCTTATTTCCGCCGATGCCAGAAATGCCAGGTGTTAATGGGAACATTATTCACCTGGAGTCACTCAGGTGCTGCTGTGGACAGCATTTCTGTGCTGAGGCCTGCACAAGATTAGAAAGGTCTAGGGTTGGTTTGTTCGTCTTCCATGCATCTGTGGAGCTACTGATCAACTTACTGCTATGTGATCTCACTAGAGAGTGGCACAGGACCGCCTTTCCTGCTCATCAGCCCCGCGTGTTCCCAAGTTGCAGCTCACAGTTGTCTGAATGTTTGCAAACCCCAGATTTCTGGTTCATGTGGTACCTAGTTCTAGTTCACATTCTGTTCCTATTTAGGGAAGCCTATGATGCTGCTTAAAAGGCATTCAAGATGAAATAGTTGTATATTGTTTTAGTTAAAGCCGCGAGTGTTCTATCGCTGATTGATCTATCTGTCTGGCAATCATCTGTCCTGTTTAGGTTTAAACACACATGTGAACGCATGCATAAACAGACACACACAGAGGCCCACATGTATGATAATCTGTTAGCACGGGGACAATTCTATAAGGATTTAAAGTCATTGCTTAATGTATAAAGGTATCAAAAGACTGTATTGCTTCCTCAGGACCTTGGTCTTTTTCCTGTATACACAGCATGAAACTGGTATAATTTTCAGGTTTAAGAAATTCAGTTCAGCTAACAAGCATAAACACCTACGTGTGGGGATTGAGTAGTCTACTACATTTAAGAAGCATTTGTGGAGTTATTGCTACTGATTTCATGATTGCACTTTGGGGGTGGGGAGTGAGCGATGAGGGTGACAATAAGAGAGGGAGAGAGAGAATAAAGGCTCTTTATGGAGGAGCTGGGAGGCATCCCTGTGTATGGTGTGGCCATCGTGCTTCAGGACATTGACAAAATCATCCAGCTTTGTCCCTTGGTGAATGCATGCCCCTGTGCTCTCTGCGGAGTGTCCTGGGCTGGGCAATTCAAGGTATGGGGTGGTTGCATTGTTCTGTGGGTCAGAGCCGCACTGATCAGAGAGCTCCCCACCTGGCTGTGGAGGACGCTGTGGCCATTGCCAAGGACGCCCTGGCGGTGTGGGGTAGGACTGGCAGGGCCTCAGGGACCAGCTCGCAGGCTCTCTCCTCCACTGCCCAGCAACGCAGCTCCAAGTGCTCTTTGTTCAGGCTTATCCAGAGAAGGATGGTCTTCCAGGGGTTAGTTTACAATGAGTTATAAGCTCCAATGCAGAAGGCTTAGGAAAAAGCCTTTTTAAAAACCCACAGAAGTTTCACGGGGTGGGGCTGGTGTGAGATAGTAGTGGCCCATGGAGCCTGGATTGGGGGCTGAGCTCCCTCCATGCTGTGCTGTGTGGCTTTGGGGAAGCGGCTGGTGATCTGGGCCTTGTTTCTTCCTTGGGGTGGAGGGTGGGTGAGGAGGCTCGTGGCACCCAGGATTCTCGAGGTCCCACTCAGCCTGAGTATGCACATCTTCTCTCCTCCCCAGAGAAGGAACCTCCTTGTGTTTACTGAAGTTTCTCTATGCTCCCCCACCCACCATGATTCTTAGGAATGTGCCTCCTACAGCTGTCCAGCACTTGAACTTGAGAGTCAGATGATGAGGGTTCGAATCCCAGCTCAGGAGCAATGTGAGGGGACAGCAATGATGACACAGGGAGCTGGAACCATCTACAGAGCGTGGCAAGTAGAAGGCTCCCAGGAGGAGGGGCTGCAAGAACCCCGTGGGGTGTGTGCAGGGCAGCAGCTGTGAGGGTCAGACACCCTGGATGTTTGCCTCCGTTGTATTCAAGTCGGGTAACAATGGACCTGCTATTCTGGGAGGGGCCTGAGGGTGGTCCCTTAGATCCCGGTGGCCTGAGCCCACTTGGAAAGCAGACACCTCCTTGGCTGGACATCTGGACTATGGACAGGGATCGGAGTGAAGATGACAGTAAGTAGAACCGCAGAGACCACCCGGGGGCCACCTCGGTGGCCAGTGCTGTGCGGACACTTCCATCCACCCTGACCGCGATCCCAGCTTTGCGGCCCTTCCTTCCTTCCTCTCGCAGAGAAAGCCCATTTGCAGCCCGCAGCCTTTTCGTCCAGTAAGTGCCTCTGGACAATGGACAAGGAAGGCAGAAAGAAGACGAGAACTTGCTTCGCTCCCACTGTGACATCGTCCTGGCTTTATATTCTTTTCCCTTTTTTCTAGCTGACATTGCTCCCATGTGCTCAAATGCAAGTGTGAATAGCAGGACTCTCATTTCAGTTGAAGCTGGCTTGGTTCAGTTCTCAGAGAAGGTTAACTGTGCAGAAAGGTCCTGTACAGTCTTCGCCTGATGCTCTTCCTTAGCGAACAGTCAGCTCCTTCATTACCACTCATGAAAGGTAGCCTGGGTGACCCCTCCTGACACTATTAGGACAGAAATACAATGGAAACTCAAGACTATTTAAAAATGTGAAGAAGGAAATGGCATTTTAGAAACAAATGTGCTAAGTTTATACAAAGGAAGTTTTTGATGCTGAATTTGAAATGGGCAATACAATGGGGTGGAAAGTGCTTTAGATCAGGAGTTGGGAGGCTGGGGTTCAAGTGCTGACTCTGCTCGGAGTTGGCCGTGTCACCTCGGGCAAGTCATTTAAACTCTCTGAGCCTCAATTTTCCTATCTACAAAAGGAAATTGGGTTGAGAGTTCTAAATTTGAGGATCATGAGGGTGTGGACAAAATGTCACGTGAATGTGCTTTTTGCGGGATCGTGGAGAGGGGCCTGTAGGTTTCATCTGTCACCAGAGAGGCTGGTGACACTAGTACATCGGTCACTGAACTTGGTGACCTAGAAGGTTCTTTGTAGGTGTAACACCCTTTAATTGTGTTTAATGTTGGTGTTTGAAAGCTTTACATTTTAGAACTAAAGTAGCATATAGTGCTTGATTTAAATTTTGTTAGAATCCTTTTCCACTTGAAGTGGAAGATCATTTAATGGTCTTCTACTGGGGCTACCGAAAGGGGATATTTGAGCACCTGTCTGAAGAAGACCTAATCTGACTTCTAATTTACTGGAAATTTTGTATCCACAGTTGTGTTCTAAAAATCTTCTGCTAATGCACTAATGCAATCTTTTCAAAACATTGCTCATTAACAGACTTTCAATACATGATTGGGGTTCCTCTTAGTAGCAACGGACTAGATCAGATGTGGATCAAATCTGAGCTCAGCCTCCTAACGGCTGAGTGACTTTGTTCAAGTCCTTTAACCGCTTGGAGCTTCTCATAAAAAAAGGCTGGTGTCATCTTTCAGGACTGGTCAAGGACTGATTGGATATAAAGTGCCAAATACATTTCCCAGCCCAGAGTAGGCATGGAGTAAATATTGGCTCTAGGAAATGATCAGACTATGTCCCTGGAGTGGTAAAAGTAAACTGCTGCTCATGGAAAATATCTCCTGTGAGGTTTCTCTTTTGGCCTCATGCCTTTTGGTAAGCAGGTGAGCGAGCAAGGGGCCTAAGGTTAGTCCCCGTACAGGTCTGAAAGCCCTGATTGTGTTGTAGGGTCTCACGGCATGCTGGTTTCAAATATGATGGAACTCAGGTCAGCGCTTAGGGTGGTACTGCAAGGTATGGGGACAGGAAAGTTTTCGAAAATTAAGTTGATGAAATCTGAGGGTAGTAGATTTCCTCCCACCCTAAGTGTCAGAAAGGGTGCCTGCTATAGGACTTACATAATTTAAATGTGTCTTTTTAGGGGAGTGGCAGTTTTCTATTTCTAGGGTGGAGGCCTAGCCACCGGGAGTCCAGACTTCCCTGGGAGGTCAGCCCTGACCCAATGGAGCCATCCAGTCTTTCTCACAGGTTGCCCCATTTCTGGGAGGGGACAGTGGGTCCATTAGAGTCTGATGGAAAGATGCAGCCTCTGCTTTGGGGAACATGTAGGAAATGAAGAGCACTAATGAAGTTGGGGCTTCGGGAGGATCCCAGGGGCTCCCCGAGTCGGTTTCCAGAGCCCTCTCTTGTCCGTTGTCCCATTTGCTCATCTCAGTGGCCGTGCTCCCTGAGCCTTATTTTTTGGGAAAGGAAATAGAGGCACTAGAGGGCTGTGCTCATGGTTGGGAATACGAAGATAAATAAAATATTGACTTATTTCAAGTGCTGTACGTCTGATGGGAGAAGCAGATCCCACATGGGACTTTTGCAAATAATTCCTATAAAGCCATTTGCCCAAAGCAACGTGAGAGAGAGTGTAACAGATTACTAAGGGGCACGGGGCCGGGAGCTACACCCAGGCAGTGTGAAAGTGCTGAGGTCTGGGCTGAGTCAGGCCAGGGGTGTCCACCGGGGTGTCCAGGGCTGGAGCAGTCTGAGCAAGGTCTGGGAGAGATGGCACCAGGTGGGTGTGAGGGTGAATCCAAATATCAGTGTCATGGAGTAAGAAGGCACCTCTGGAAAGTCAGCCATGGCTCTTAGAAAACCGGGCCCCCGTTGACCCTGGCTGGATACGATGGCTCTTTCTACAAAGCATGAATTTCACACTCCAAATAATTGAGAAGCGATTACAAATAACCATCCCATATTGAAAAGAAAAACTGCAGTATTTGCTGCATTTGCTCTTGACATAGCAGGGAACCTACATGGTTTACAGCAAAACATCTCCCAGCTCTTCTTCCCCCATTTCTCTTGATATTGGTCTCACCACACGGTGGGCATTTGCTCCCCCAAATATTTCCTCAATGGCTCCCACTTCTAAGCACTCCCATTTCTCCCTTCAGGCCCAAGCAGTTGTCTCTCGCCTTCCTCTTTCTGCTCTACCCTTTGATTATCCCACCACCCCTCCCTTCTCTCACGCTGGGCTGGACTACAGAGAAGGCTTTTCCCTGGATGTGGGCAGATGAGAATCCTTTCTTCCTGTCCCATGGGTCAGGACCAGGTAATGCAGGGTGTCTCTGCCAAGTTCAGGAGTTTGGGTTTAGCTGTGAGCAATCGTGAGCCGTTGCAGGGTTTAGGTAAAGGGGTGGTATGGTCAGGTTTCCTGGGCTTGCAAGGAAGGACTTTAAATCTTGCAGCCAATTATATGCTTGTTTGTTCTTCTTGGCAAAACAGAACTTTCTTCTTTTCTTTATCTTATAATTACCTAAATCTACCTCTCTCTATCTTTAAAGTGATTTTCATTTGTGATAAAATATACATAGCATAAAATTTGCCATCTTAGCCATTTTAAGCGTACCATGCAGTGGCACACTGTTACACCATCTCCACCATCTGTCTCCAGATCTCCTTTCACCTTGCAAAACCGAAACTCTGCACCCATTAAGCCACAATTCCCTCTGCTTTTCCCTCCCAGCCCCTGGCAAACACTACTCTGCTTTCTGTGTCTGTGGCTTGACCACGTGACTCTCACTCACACTGCCTTAAGGACCATTCAAATCATGAGGTATCTATGCATATTGATTGTATGCCCACCCTCAGAGCTGTTTTATGCACCTAACATCTGTAAGTGCCTACTGTTTGCACACTCTTTGTTAGGGCACACGAGAGTGAGGGGCCCCTGTCCAAAACAGGTTCTCACGCCTGTTGAAGGAGACAAGATGTGAAACAAATTAATGTAAGGAGGTAGTGGGAGCCCCTTGAGCATGCTTCAGTACTCTTAAGATGGTTATCTGGAATCACGGCAAAGGGCATGGATGCCTTTTATCATCTGAAGTCAAAGGAATGAAATTTTAAAAGAGTTATTCACTAATGATGCCTTTCTCTGTAAGGACAATTGCTTTAGATACAAAGGAAAAATAGCTTGTGGCTGGCGAGCCGAAACACTGCCTTTGTGACTCTCTTTGCAAAGCTTTTTCAACCACCACTTGGTGCTCCTTGCATGGAGCTGCAGGGTGTTCAGGTAAGTAGAAAGGTTGCCCTTTGGAGTCAGGTCTCAGATCTAAGTTTAATACTATTTCTGTCTCTGCTATGAATGTCTGAGCTAGTTGCCCAAAATCTCATCTTGAAGCCTCCTCATTTTGCTCTTTTCTGAAATGAGGAAAGCTGGTTATCGTGAAGTGCACAAGAAATCATGCCCACAGCGTCCCTCTGGGAGCCGCAGGGCAGGATGTGTGCATCAGGGTGGGGCAGCCCAGCTGGACAACTGCCTGAAACTCAGCCCTGACACCATGGGAACAGTGACGCGGCTGGTGGCCCCTCCTGAGTGCCCCACATGGGGTGTCACACAATGCATAGTGACGTCCACACTCCCTGTTGTGCCCATGGAGACCTGCACAGGAAATGACGCATGCTCCTGTAGGTTAGCCTGGAGTGCTTTATTTTTATGCATAACATAATGGTGAGATTAATTTAGCTCTGATGAACTGTGACTAACCCAAGAGGTCAGGGTGGCTGCTGGTGATGGATGGAGTCTGAGTTTCCCACCTCTCATTCTTCCCCTCTTCCTGCCCCTTTTGTTTGATTTCCAGCAGGACACTGCAGCCACATGCCACTTCCCTGTCTTCCTGTTGTCAAGGGGCAGATGGATAACCCCAGCAGCTCCAAGACTCCTGGGTGGGCAGGAACCCTCCCAGGGGACAGGGCTGTGGTGGTCCTTCTTTCTGTGCTTGACACTTTCACTATTGCCTTCTGGTTTAAAGGAACACAAAGAAAGAGGAAGACCCCAGGCGCTGGCTGAGGCACATATTGTCTCACTAGGTGGGCCCTAATATCATCCGTTCCATTTCACAGATGGGGAAGTTGAGTCCCCCAGGGATTGTGAGTTGTGCGGTGGTGTCACATCTTACATGGCAGAGAGCCCGGGCCTGGAATGGCACATCAGAGCCCACCTTCCTAACCCTCTGCCTCTGAGATCTGACTCTGGTTGCAATGTGGCAGAACCATTTGCTCATAAAGGCTGGTTTTCCTGCTTAGAAAGGCACTCTTCACATCTATGAAACTTCTCTTCATTTCCCTTTTAGGTTTTCTGAGAGGACAAAAAAACCCTTAGGGGTGTAGATCATATTTCTTATTGTCAGAAGACAGGGATGTTCTTTTTTTTTTTTTTTTTTTTTTTTATACAGATCCTCAAGCTGTCACCCTGGATATAGTGCCATGGCATCACAGCTCACCGCAATTCCTGGGCTCAAGCGAGTCTCTTGCCTCTGCCTCCCAAGTCACTGGGACTACAGGTGCCCGCCACAACGCCCGGCCATTTTTTGGTTGCAACCATCATTGTTGTTTGGCGGGCCTGGGCTGGATTTGAACCCGCCAGCTCAGGTGTATGTGGCTGGCACCTTAGCCCGCTGAGCCACAGGCGCTGAGCCAGACAGGGATGCTCTTAACTTGTGGGGGCCGGTGGTGAGGTGTTGTTCATTTGTCTTAATGAAGCCTCCTCCTCACTCCACTGTTCTTGGCCATGTATTTTAGGGCAACAGCTCAGCTCTGACCTTGGTCTTTAATTCTCATTAGGGACTCACAAGAACTGCCAGGGACATGCATGGGACCTGGTCCCAAAAAGGGTCAGATCTCAGCCTCCACCCTTCTGATCCCCCTCAAACCCACCCTCACAGGTGAATGTCTAAGTAAACCCCAAATCTGATCCACTGCCTGTTTTCAGTGGCCAAGTCTGACCCACTGCCTGTTTTCATAAATAAGGTCGTATTTACACTTACAGAATTGTGTATTGTTTCTGGCTGCTCTCGTGACACAGCAGTTGACTTGAGTAACTGAGACAGAGGTTGCACGAACTACAACGTATAAATATTAACTACCTGTTTTTTTACACAAAATGATTGCCAACCTCTTGCTGGGTCCCTGGTAACTGAAATAGCTTTGATGCTAAAACTCGTAAAAGTAAAACAGTGTTGAGAACTAGGGTAGTAATAGTAATTCCAGATGAATTATCATACTGGGCATTTCAACCCAGGCACCTTGTCGAAGCTTTGGGTGTTGTCATTTTGCCTCACAGCCACATCTACCCCCGGTCTCCGCCTGTTTCCTGATAGGACAGTTTGCTCACAGATGCGAGCATTTCTGCTTAGAAAGGCACTTTCCACATCTATCACATCTATGAAACTTCTATGAAACTTCTATGAAACTTCCTTTGTAAGTTTTCTGCAAGGAGAAAAAACCCTATTTGGTAATATCAGAGCACAAGGACATTCTTAATTTTGGGTGGAGGTTCATTTGTGCTAATGACAGCCCTTTCTCCTCCACCATTCTCGGCCACTTATTTCGGGCTTTCTACCTTCTTCAGCCCCCCAACACCCCCACCTCCTGATCAGCATAGGTTGCAGTCATTTAGAATGAGACCTATTTATTCTTCTGGCCTTTTATTTTATTAAGCTTGATAGAATATGCTATTCTTATTTTTATGGGTATAAAAAGACTAGAAAGGCATTAAAGTGTTACCTCCCCTAAAAGTGGTGCAGGTCAGGGGGTGGATCAGCTGGACTTCTGACCAAAGGTTGTGTCAGTGACTGAGGCAAAAGGCTCCCCTTCCAAAGAGCATTTCACAGCCTCCATTTAAAGTCACTTTCTGTGACTGACAGTCACCAGACAGAGCCAAGGGCTTCTTCTCCCCCAGCCGGAGGCCCAGTGGGCCTCTCTTTTGCTCTAACTTGATGGCTGTGTGACCGAGGAACACTGGAGTGATTTCTCTGTGCCTCATGTCAAGTCGGGTAGTAAGTTCCACCTTCCACACTTCCAGGTGGGAGGGAGGTTGAGGCGACAGGTGTGGGAAGGTGCTGCTGGGGCTAGTTCTTACATCAAGCTTTCCTCCTTGGGGCTCAGGGCCATCTGCGTCTATGTGACACCTGACAGGCAGGCAGTGTGAGCTTTTAAAAACAGATTGTATAGTGAATGATTCTTTTTATAGAGTTATGTCTTATGAAAAGTGCAGGTGGTCCCTGACTTATGATGGGGGTTAGTTACTTCCCCAAAAACTGATCTCAAGTTGAAAATCTCATGTGTTGGGAGTGCATTTAATACACCTAACCCACCGCTGAGCCTCGCCTGCCTCACACGTGCTCAGAACACGCTCATTAGCCTCCAGTTTAGGCAAAATCATCGGGCGACACAGCACATGTAGAATATCAGTTAGGTGTTTACCTTCTTGATCCCAAAGCTAAGTGGGAGCCTTGGAAAATCAAAAATTCAGATTTCGAAGTTCAGTTTCTACTGAACACATATTGTTTTCCTACTGCTGCTATGGTGCAAAATCCTGGTCGAACCATCATAAGTAGGGGACTACCTGTACTTGGAAAGACCATAATTTTGGAGTCAGAGAAGCCTTAGTTTGAACCCGGCCCCACCCACCCCTTTCTGGCTGCATGATCTTGGGTGAGTTACAACCTCTTTGAGCCTCAGTTTCCTCATTCGTGGTGTGTTATTTTGGGTCATCCAAGGCATTCTGTGTTCCATCGATGCCAGCTTGAGACTGTTTTAAGCTGAAGGGCTCTTTTTACGCACCCACCCTCACTCGTCAGTGTCCCTGTCTTTCTGCAGGTGTGGCAGAGCTCAGCTTTGAGGCCGAGAGTCCTCTGGCGCCCCCTATGGAGCTCCTGGAAAGACTGCCCAGCTACAACTGGCTTCTTCAAGGGGACAGTAAGTCCATGAGGTCATGGTTCCTGGGGCCTCTGCCTGGGGCTCATACCAGTTAGTGGAGATGTCTCTGGAAAAGGTCAGTGAGGAGATAGCCCGCCTTTCCCTTGGCGGCTAGGGGGAGCTCTTCATCATGGGTTGGGGGAAGAGGAAGAGGTAGGGCAGAGGTCCTCTGCCCATGGACATTCCGTGACCATGATCATGTCTGTCTAGGACCTGAATGATGCCTGTCTACAGGAATCTACAATCCTGAATTCTATACACTAACATCATTGTTCTTTCTCACATTCAATCAGTTCTTCCTTCTCTACCCCAACAAGTATTTGCTCCTTTGAGCTGGGGGGTACACCCCTGACTCCTCCCTTCTCCTCCAGGTCAGCAGATATTCTTCCCACCTCTGGAGGCCCCAGGAAGGCCCCAGGAGCAAAGGTTGTGGTCCTCATTCCTGGAGCACAGGTGAGCTTCAGGTTGGGCTTGCGTATGTGTCCATGTGTATTCCCATGTGTCACTATTGCCAGGGATGGGACCGGGAAACCCCGTTTAACCAAGCTCTTCAGGTTGTTGGGCTATAAAGCCAGGATTGAATGCCATGGTCTATGTCAGGGTTTGCAAACTCTAGCTTAGAAACAAGGGTGAATGAGTCAGGATTAAAGGCTCTTGGGGCTGCCCTGGGGAGATATGTGGCAACGTCAGGAAGAGAGGACACCTTCTTACTGGAGGTGCTGGGGTGGATGGGCTTCACTGAGGAGATGTAGCCTCAGGGAAGCGGTGTGTCACAGGAGGAGGGTGAGGGTTTCCTGAGAGAGGACCAAGGCTGGGCCACTGTCTTCCTTCCTACCCACTGTCCACAGGTAAGTCTCTAGGGTGGGGCCTTGTCATGTTGCTCATAGCTCCTCTGTTCAAGGTCATGTCCCCTGAGGACATCTAGCCGATCTCTGCCTCCTTTTAACTATGTGACATCATTTCTGGACCTCAGTTCTCTCTTCCTCTGCAAAATGGTGTAATTCGTCTCTACATTTTGTGGGTTTTTCCCTGAGTTTCAGCATTCTCTCAGCTCTACTCCTCAGCTCCACACTTCAGCTGACATAGTTTTGCTGTTCTCTGGAAAGAGCAGGGGCATCTGGCTCCATGGTTCCCTCGGCCAGGGATACTCGCTCTAGTCGGACTGTGAGGGCTCTACCATTTCTGTGGCCTCTGCTTCCCTCCTGAAGGAAGGCTGGCTGGTCCTTCCCAGAAGCCCCATCTACCTGCTCCATCCCAGCAGAGTCCCCATGGTGACGGAGGAGTTGGCCCGGGAAGCCCTCCTCAGCTTTGTGAACTCTAAATGCTGCTATGGCAGTGCAGCGGCCAGCGGCCTTGTGATCCGGGAGCTGCGGCAGCAGACCCTCTGCAGGGTAAGGGGCCTGGGGACTCTGGGACAGGGCTGGGAGGGGGTCCTGGGGCAGTGTGTGCAGATGGTGGTGGTGCCTGATTCCGTCTGCACCTCCTCTGGTCCTTGGCTATGAGTAACGACAAAAAGAACAAATACCGTCCATCACCACAGACAAGCTCGAATGCGCTGGACATGGAGCAGGTACATAACATGCCCGGGAATCATTTATTCACCATTCGAGGGAAACCTCTCCTCTGGCACCCGGATCACAGCAGGCTTTTTCCTCCTTCTGCCCTGACAGGGCAGCAGGCGGCTTTTTAGCTCACTCTTCCTAGTGTTGCTGACACGGCTATCCTCTGATGAGTGCACAGTCACACAGAAATCATTTTAGGTCATGGTTAGAGCAGGGGTCTGGAGGAAGAGGCCACTGTGTGGCTGTGTGGCCTAGAGCAAGCCAGTCCCCTCTCTGAGCCTCCATTTCCTTACTGGAAGAGGAGGAGCTGAGCGGTATGCAAGGTCGCCTCCCATGGTGTGGCTCTGTGAATGAGGGTCAAGAAGAGGACCTCATGGCTTCCATCAGCCCAAGGGCAGCTACTGCTCGAATGTTTCTATGTGTAAAAGCATGGGGAACTGAAATCGGTTTGTCACGAGCCTGTGAGGGGAGAGTTCCTGGGGCCGGCTGACGCACCTCTAGCTGTCTCAGGATACCTGGAACACAAGTCGCTGTTGCCAGCCTGTTCCAAGGAGGCTTAGGGTGCTGTGTGTGGGGCCATCCTGTTTGCACCCACCCCGCTGAGCCCTGGCAGGTGGGGCCTCCATCTCTTTGCACAGTGCTGCTTTAATAAAGGGCATGAGTGTGAACATGCTGGGTTTTTTCTCTTTAGTGAACATGCTGGGTTTTTTTCTCTTTAGTATCGACTGGAGACCTTCAGCGAATCCAGGATAACCGAGTGGACATTTCAACCCTTTACTAGTGAGTTGTCTGAAATCAGTTTAACCAGGGGTAAAGAAGGCAGGGGATGGGTAGAAAATTCCAGAACTTGGTGGAGCCTCAGTTTCTCCAAATCCTGTGAAATGAGAGGGTGAACTTTCCTTTCAGAGATTTTCCAGTGCTGGCCTTAATAAATACTTTCTGCCTGAGAAGTGGTTTGTAGGAGGTCCCAACAGAGCCTAGCATTGACCGGTGGTTTCAGGCTGGTGCTGCCACCCGGGGCCAGATAGCAATGCAGGATGTTTGCTTGGACATCTGGCTGACCAGATGTTCCCCCCACCCCCACGCATGCCATCCCCAGCTTCCCAAGTCTCTAGACCCTAAGCAACCCTGGTGTCCTCACCATCCCCGTCTGCCTAAGCCCACCAGAGGCCCAAGTCTCTCTGCGAAGCCCTGTGTCCTCCCTCTTTTCTCTATGGAACCACTCTGGTTCTTTCTGCCAAATTCATGGGTCACCTCTTTTATGAAGACTCTTAGCATTTCCCCTCCAGCTGCCTCTCTTCCCACAGAATGTGGCTGCCTTCTGAGCTCTCAGAGCCTTTATGCACCTCCTGTCCTAAGCCCTTGCCAAATCCTAACCCATCTTACCTTGACTTTATGCTGTGCCTGCATCCTGGAACAGATGAGGAGAAAGAAAGCAGATGATGGGATGATGAAGGGGATGGTATGATCACAATGGGAGTTCTTGTGCCTTGATGCTTCAGTATGCACCGCCCATGTGCTAAGCATTTTGTATACATTCTTCTGTTTAATTTTCATCACCATCCTGGAGAATAGGTGCCGCCTTTTAGAGATGAGAGAACTGAAGCTCAGGAAGTTTACGTCAGTGGTCCCCAACCATTTTGGCACCAGAGACTGGTTTCATGGAAGGCAATTTTTCCACAAACGGGGACCAGAGGGGAGTCATTAGATTCTCATGAGGAGCACGCAAGCTAGATCCATCACATGCACAGTAGGGTTCCTGCTCCCATGAGAACCTAATGCTGCCACTGATGTGACAGGAAGTGGCTCAGGCAGTGACGTGAATGAGGGGCAGTGGCTGTAAATACAGAAGCTTTGCTCTTTCACCCACTGCTCACCTCCTGCCGTGTGGCCCAGTTCCTAACAGGCCATGGCCCAGTACTGGGTCCTTGGCCCAGAGGTTGGGGACTGCAGGGTTAAGTAACTTATCTGGAGTCACAGGTGGGAAGTAGAAGAGCCAGGAGGAAAGCCCAGGTCTGCCCAACTCTAAAGTTTGGGTGCTTAGTCACTGACTCGAAAGGGACTCTTGTCTACCTCTCCTTACAGCCCCAGGACCTGAACTAATGCCTGGCACCTACTGTGGGCGTGGTGCTGTGTGCTGAATAAATGAGAGTTTGTCCTGTTGCATTTTGTCATGTTTATGATAATCCCTTTCTGTATCAGACCAGTCAGTGGATGGGCCACAAAGAGGTGCCTTCCCCAGCCTCTGGGACATCAAGGTCCAGGTTCCCCCAATGTTTCAGGAAGACACCAGAAAGTTCCAAGTCCCTCACTCATCACTGGTCAAGGTAACATAATTATTGGGATATTTTCCCTTCCCTCTGAGCTGGGGTTCCAGGCACTGTGTGCTTCCTCAAACTTTACCCTTTTAAGAAAGGAAGCCCAAACTCCAGGCTGGGGGTTCGTTTCTTGGTTATAAATTAACATAATTTAAGAAAACCCAACGTGTAGAATGTAATCCCCTACAAAATTCTGAGCAAATTAGGGAGTATTCACACAGCAAAAGGATTTTCCTATTTACAATATTGTCACTGACTGTGGAGTGACACGTTACCTTCACAGACCCCTTGAGTGTGCTTTTCATCTTTCTTTCTTTTTTGCCTGACAGTAAAAAAAAAAAAAAAAAAGTGTTGAATGAAATTGACATGAAATAGTTAAGACACTGGGCTTTGCCATGGAAGTCGTAGGGAAGCAGAATTTGACTTCCATCCTGAAATATCATCCTGGCATGGAGCGAGGGAGACCCAGGGGATCGCACACGAGGACGGAGCATCTCATGCTGTGCCCTCATCTAGTACCTGCCCTGTTCTCACTTTAGGACGTACAGATGTCATTTTACTGTGCGAGTTTTCATAGCATTATAAGATGAAGAGGACTTTGAGAGGTTGTCCTATTTTTTCTCAAGAGTGGAAATCTCCCACGGCAATGCTGTGCATTTTTTAATGACATCTGTTCCCAAAGACCTCATTAGCCACCTCATGGGCATAGGTGAGCCTGGTGGGAGACTGCGGAGTGTGAGTCAGGATGTGGGGCTCCGAGGACACATCTCCCCTTCTTGGCATCCAGAAAGACTGGAAATGGGAGCATGACCTTAGCTTGGCATTCCAAACTTTTGGAATCCTAGTCAAATGGGAAGGCCTTTCCCAGCCTGGTCCCGAATGGCTGCACCTCCATTTGAGATGAGCATTGTGACATTGTGCGTGTGGGAGAGGCGGCACTTGGGAAACTGGATCCAAGGGGAGCATTTCACTTTCAGGAATGCCACAAATGCCACGGGCGTGGGAGGTACAAGTGCAGTGGTTGTCATGGGGCCGGCATGGTGAGTCATGTGTGAGCCATTGGTGAGCAGGTGAGCGTGTGGGAAGGAGTCAGCGGGGTGGAGAGCTGGGCTGGGCCTTCCTACACTAACAGTATCACCTCGAGCAAATCACCCTCCCTTTTTGGACTTCCATTTTCTGATCTGTAAAATGGGAGATTTGGATTGGGTGGGTGGTCTCTACAGACCCTTTCCCTTTGATGATTTGATTTTAATTTTTTTCTCCTTTTTTCATCCATCTGCCAACGTATGCCAAGCACTGACTTGGTGCTGGGCCCTGTAAGAGGACCTGAGGCCTTGGGTCCTTCTCATCAGGGATGCCTTGTCTATGGGGGAAACCAGCAAGTGACCCCATTTGTAGTACAGGGCGATGGGTTCTGAGAAGAAGCAGTAGACTGGGGCCTTGTCAGTTGCCTAGGGAAGCCCCAAAATCAAGCTGCCAGCAGAGTTAGCTCTTCTGGGGGCTCTGAGAAAGAAACCACCCATGCCTCTCCTGACCCCTGGCAGTTGCTGCTAGTTTTTGTCATTCCCTGGCTTGTGGTTGTGTCACTCCAATCTCTGCGTCTGTTGTCCTGGGGACTTCTAGTCATTGGATTTAGGGCCCACCCTAACCCACATGAGATTATACAGCCTCACCTTACTAATTACGTATGTCTGCAAAGACTCTGTCCAAAGGAGCTCACATTCTGGTGTTCCAATGGACTAGAACTTGGGGCGGACAGTATTTAATCCAGTACAGGGCCCTCAGCAGATAGCCAGGTCTTTTGTACAGGCATTACTTGTCTTTTTAAAATTTTTCTCAAGGCATTTTGGGGCTACTAACGGTCCCAAGGAGTAAGAAAAAACTCCTGGCATGTTCTCCGTCCATGATTTGAGCCTAATCCTTTGTACACACACTGGCCACTCTAAACTGTGTCTTCGTCCACCCTCCTCTCCACTAGCAGCCCTTCTGCGTTTCGTCTTGTCCCCTGCCCACTCCTGCATCCTCCCTGGGTTCCAGTGGGGCCAGCTTCTCTCTCTCCTGGGTCCTCACTCCTGCCACCTGCCTCCTGTGACTTTCCCGGGGCCCCTCCCTACAGCCCTCCCTGTTCCTTCCCCCACTCTGCTGCCCCACCCCCCCTCCCCCTTCCCCCAGGCTTTTCCTGGAATGTCTCCAGAGCCCACCTGGGTCAACTGTGGGAGCACAACCTGGGGTACATCCTCACCCAGCTTGGCTGGGTCGGGTCTCAGGTCTCATTGTGAGGGATTAGAGACGAGGCAGGAGCAGCTCGCAGCTCGTCTTAGGATGTGGATTCTTTGAAAGCTGAAACTGGAAGGGTCCAAAGACACCCCCACATCCAACCCTCCCATTTTACAGATGAAGGGGGTAAGGTTCAGGGGCAGGAGTGCCTTGTGCTCAGATCACCAGGCTGGGATTTGAACCAGGTGTCAGGATGCCCTTGGCCTTGCTCCCTGCGAGGCCAGTGACGGCTGAAGCTGTCATGTGTCTGCAGGCCAGGTGCCCGTCCTGCAGCGGAGCCAAGCGCAAAGCCAAGCAGTCCCGGAGGTGTCAGCTGTGCTCCGGCTCTGGCAGGCGGAGGTAGGGACGGTCTCCCCAGCATGGCAGTGAGGGGCTCTTGCTTACTGGCTTTCTGATGTTCCACTGTCTACCCATCTGGAAGGCAAGCATACAGGGACCCACCTGTCTGTCACTGCTGTGTCCTAGAGCTCTATCATAGTGGTGATCTGGGACTTGGTAGAATAGGTGAGCTTTTCTCATTGAACAATAGTTGGGTTGGGCGTGAGGACAGCTGTACTGCAGGCAGAGAGGTGGTAGCAGGAGAGGAGATTTTTTTCCTGCCTACATGGTGACAAGTGAATATAGAAAACCACCTCAAGTTGAGATTTTTGAGGATCGAGTCCTTGGCAAACTCTTACTTATAACTAACAGCAGGGCATGAATGAAGGAAGAATGAAGGAAAGTTGGTTGATTGACTAAAGAATCCACAAAGTTTCATGTTTGCTCACAGCGTTTTGCAAATGGAGCTGGCCACTGCATTTTGTAAATTGTGTACCTTAATATACTTATAATTCTTTGAGGAAAACAGAAAACCATAAAGTGTCAAGATTTTCAAAGTCAGATTGGTTAATGATGCTTTTGCCTCATCATAGCCCAGGCCAGCCTTCTGACAAGCCAGATGGAGAAGCTTTGGTATACCTCCTACTGTGGTTGGTAAAGAAAGCCTTTGACTCAGAAAGAAACTCATTTTTCTTTTATTCGCAAGTGAAAAGAATCCAATCCAAACTGGCTTTGGCAAAAAAGCAAATTTACAGGCCCAGGTAACAGTAAAGTTCAGGGGTATATTTCTGGGAGGGGCTTCAGGCCCAGCTGGAACCAGGTGCCTAAACAATATCACCAGGAATCTGTCTCCAGTTCTCATTCTGCTCTCTTTTGTTGCTTCACTCTCAGATGGGTGGTCCCCTATAGTAGCAAGAGGGACCACCTGTAGCTCCAGGCTCAGGAACCCCAGGAGAAAAGGATGTCCCTTTCCTCATAGTTCCAACAAACATCCTGGGGTGGAAGTCACTGCACTCACCTGGGTCATGTGCCCACCTTCTGTAGCCAGGGAGATGGAATAAGATGATTGGCCAGGCCAAGATCTCAGCTTGTCACAGAAAGGGTGGGGGCAAGCTCAAGTACCATCTGGGCTGGATGTGGGAAGAGTGATCCCAAAAGGGATATTGAGGCACTGACACCAGAAAAGAGAGGACTAGATGGTGGGTGGGAAGAACAATCCAGGCCCACCAGAGACACCTCCATGAGGAAGGATGTGCGAGCAGGGCCTCTGGACACCACTGAGCCCCTGGGACTGAACTGCGGGGACTGACTGTGTCCTTCTCAGGTGCAACACATGCTCGGGGAGGGGGAACAAGATCTGCGCCACCTGCAAGGGGGAGAAGAAACTGCTGCACTTCATCCAGCTAGTCATCGTGTGGTAGGTGGGAGCCTCTCAATGCCATGGCCTGTGGGGAGTGGCAGGAGCACGTGGCCTGGGCTGGTTTCTGCAGAGAAACTCTACATGGTTGGAGCTTTCACGAGGCAGGGGCCTGCCATCTCTAGCAGGGGGAGAATCCCCTGAGGCAGTGTTGGGCGGTGGGAGGCTGACAGTCTTTAGAGCAGACAGCCCTGAGTTCAAATTCTGACATCCCCACTGCCTAGTGCAGTGGCCACTGAATGAGCAGAGCCTGCCTCCTGCGACAGCTCACGTCCCCCAGGGCTCCTGTGTAGCCTGAAGTTCATAGACAAAGATGAAATGAGATTCTGGAACTGAGCGGTCAGTGTCTTTTCTAGCTTCCTTTCACAGATGAGAAGGCGAGGCTCAGAGGGGCTATAGAACTTTCCCAGGGTCCTACCAGTAGCAATTCAGGGCCCCAAGCCTGGATCTGTCTGACCCCAAGGCCTCGTTCCTAAATGCAAAACCGTGTGCTTTCGTCTTCATCCTCTACTTCCAGGAAGAACAGCCTGTTTGAGTTCGTGTCTGAGCACCAGCTCAGCTGCCCCAGGGAGCTCCTTGCCAAAGCCAGAGGAGAGAACCTCTTTAAGGATGAAAACTTGATGGTAAGCTGGGCTTTGTAGACAGGGACAAAGAAACTGGGTTCCTCTGGTCCTGTTGTGGCACCCAACTGATGGCTTGAGGGGTGGGGCATGTTCCTTTGCAAGGACAGGCTGAGTAAGAGCAGAGCTGTCCAGGCAGGGAAGAGGCTGGTGGACACCTCTTGAATTTCACATGCTCAGCCTTCTGTCCTTTCCACCTGCCATTTTTCCTTCCTTCCACCTTCTCTCCCGTCTTTCTCCCTCTTTTTCTCTCTTTTACTCATCCTTTCTTCCACAAAGTTGAGGTCCAGGAGGATCTACATTACGTTCTAGAGATTGATTCCATGGCAAATAAGAGAAACCCTGTCCTGGCTGGGCGCAGGCCTATAATCTTAGCACTCTGGGAGGCCAAGGCGAGTATATTCCTTGAGTATAGGAATTCAAGACCAGCTGAGCAAGAGCGAGACCACCATCTCTACTAAAAAGTAGCTGGTTGTTATGGCAAGCACCTATAGTCTCAGGAGGTTAAGGCAGGAGAATCGCTGAGCCCAGGAGTTGAGGTTACGATGCCATGGCACTCTGCCCAGGGCAACAGAGTGAGATCATCTCAAACAAACAAACAACAACAACAAAAAAATGGAGAAATTGGAACAGAAAAACCCTGCCCTCACAGGTATTATAGTCTGGTGAGGGGTGACAGGGAGCATTTTAACAAGCATATCAGATGTTGATTAGGGTTCTTGCAAGTACTTAGACAAGGAAGGGGCAGGAAGGGGTGGGGAAGGCAGAGAAGGCCTCTCTGTGGAAGTGACTTTGGGCAGAGACGATGCAGGGCAGCAGGGAGCAGACACCAGATGATGGCTGGGCAGAGACCTGGAGCATCTCACAGAGGGCAGGGAACTTGGGGACCTCAGAATTAATTGGTGCTGACATCCAGACAAGATGGTCCTATGGGCCAGCTGTCTGTACAGCCAGTGCACCACCTGCTCTTATAAATAAAGCTTTATTGGCACACGGCCCTGCATACCTCCTTGCACTTTGTCTATGACCACTTTCCTGCTTTGGGGGCATAGCTGAGGAAAGACCAACTCCATGGCCTACAGGGCCTAAAATATTTGCTATGTCATCTGGCCCTGTGTATAAAAGGTCCCTGGACTACAGGGAGACATGCTCAGTTGCCATTCCTTGCCCCACAGATCAGCTTCCTAAAGGCTCTCTTAGGCATCCTCCTCCAGGAAGCCCACCTCTGCCCTGTCCCCTGTGCTCAGCCCCACCCAGAGCCATCTTCAGGCTGTCACTGGCAGTTGGTGGCTCTGTGGGCTGACCCTGGCTGGCAGTGAGCTCTGACAGGGCAGGATGATGTGACGGTCACTTCCTCACCCTTGAGATCCACAGAAACTCCAGGCCCAAGTGGATGCTTAGCAAATGTTTGGGGACAGGCCAAAGGAGAGGGCTATAATTCCAATTAGAGGCTTGTCTCTAATATTTGGAAGGATCTCAAGTGTGTTGGAAAGGGGCTTGGGGGAGTAGACACCCTCATGCTTGGACTTTATTTTAAGCTGACTTTATTTAAAGCACTTGGGTTGATTCATGGTTCACTTTGTATTAGCAGCTCACAGACAGGGCCTGGCACGTATCGGGCAGTTCAAATGTTTGAATGAAAAGTGAATCTGGGCTCCTTTCCAGCTGCATGTACAGGCTCACATGGCCATGATGATGAGGCCCACACCTGCCGTGGCCACTATAGTGTCTCCACACTCAACACAATGCTGGGCACTCAGAGTTTGCAGTGGGGATGAATGGGTTGCTGTCTGGTGGGTTTCCCAGTAACTGCCATTGGCTCTGAGACGTGGCACTGAGGTGGTCTGCGTCTCTCCCCCAGGTGTACCCCATTGTGGACTTCCCCCTGCGGGACATCTCTCTGGCCTCCCAGAGGGGCATCGCCGAGCACAGTGCTGCCCTGGCCGCCCACACCCGTGTCCTGCAGCAGGTGAGCCCAGGCTGGGGCCGGGGGGCTGTCCACCCTATGGGTTGGTCCAAGGCTGGTGGGAAGTGAGGCTGCTGGGGCCAGGCTGATGATACAGTCTTCTCTGCCTGGGGGCTCTTTCCTGAGAACATCAGGGTGGAAGGATGGGGCAAGAGGGAAGGAAGTGGAGGGGCAGGAAAGGGTTGGGGCTGACCTGAGGCCAGCATGGCCAGAGGGCAGAGAGCAGAGCAGCCTGAGGCGGGAGAGGCAGGAGGGACCACAGGCCACTTACGAGAGATTGGGATTTTCTTCTGAGAGAAACAAGATGTTTCAGGGTGTCAAGCACCCATGTGGCATATTGTGATCCTGACACTAACTCCCTGATATTCGGGTAGGGGTAGGGAAAGTTCGAGAGTCAGGGTCTGGGGCCAGGCTGCAGCCCAGTGTTCCACCGCTCAGGGTGGGCACCTCCCGGACACCTGCCTGTGTTCTGGCTGCTGCATGCCAATGGCCACTAGGTGGCGGTGGTGCCTGCCACATTCCCAGCCAGTCCTACCTGGCCTGCCCTGCCCAGCCCTGCCCCGCCCCGCCCCTTCCCACTTGGGGCTGGGAATTTGGCCTGGGGAAGCCCCCTGTGCTACAGCTCTGTTGGAGGGCGACCTGGCCGCTGAGCCTTGCAGACTGGGCTCAGATCCTGGGTCACCTACATCCTAACATGATCTTGGGTCAGCTACGCCCCCCTTTGCAGGCCAGTTTCTCACCTGTGAAAAGGAGACACTCAACTAAAGCATCTCAGACGGTTTTGAAAGGGGAAGATTATTTGCTTGAAGTGCTTTGGCGCCAGACCACAAAATGTCCCTTTTATTTCCGTCCTTTACAGTGACTATATCCTTTTCTCTCTCTCTGCACATCTTCCCTATTTGCAGGAGAGAGAAGGATGCATTTTATCTAAATTAATGTGGACCATCTTGGAGCTGGGAGGGACTTCAAAATCACGTAGTTCCGATTCTGCAAAATAAAATGCCTTCTGGGGCAGCGCCTGTGGCTCAACGGAGTAGGGCACTGGCCCCATATGCTGGAGGTGGCGGGTTCAAACCCAGCCCTGGCCAAAAACTGCAAAAAAATAAAATAAAATAAAATAAAATGCCTTCCAGGGCCAGGTGGTGACGTTGGCAAGAGAACCCCCCATCCAAAGGGACCAGTCACCACTCAGCTTGGTGTAGGCACAGAACTCAGAGTTTCTAGGCCATCTGAAGTCCAGATTTATATATGAAACCATTAATTTTTTCATATTGTTAACAATTTATTTTGTAGCTAAAAATGCTATGTGGGCTCACAAGTCTGCTTTGGCCCAAGGAACACTGTTGGCTTTCCCTGGTCCAGTACAAACTCATGACTTTCCCCCCAAATCAGAGGAGGCCCTGAGAGTGGATGCAATTTGCCCAAGGTCACATAGTCTGGAAGGGGAAGAGCCCAGGCATAGGAATGTTTCTTGATTCCAAGTCAAATGTCATTATTCATTGCATTCAAGATATACAGGTGACTCTGAAAGCTAGTCTAGGCTTGCAGGGGTATCGTCAGTGGAGAGTGGGATAGAAGGCCCTTTTCACTGGGCCAGACACAGAGGGTGCACTTTACTGACCGGGCTAGCACCTCCTGCCCTGCTCTGGCACTCACTGGTGGCTTTGAGCTCTTCTCTTCCTTTCCTGTGGCCTCAAAGTCCTCGTTTGTAGAATGAGGGGAGTCAGACCTTGTGTTAGGTTGGGCTCTGCAGAAGCAGACCCTGAGACAGGAATGTGTGTGCACGGCATTTATTAAGGAAGGGCTCCCAGGAGAAACCAGTAAGAAACAGGGAGAAGTCAGAGCCAACCAAGGGTCGAGTGCAGGTGACATCCCAGCTTCTGGTCCCAGGGAACCTTGCTTAAACCCTTACACCTGTACCTTAGTGACTGTCTGCCTGGAGGCAGGGGAGGTGGGATTTTTGTTATTCCCTGCTCAGCCACTCCCTGGGTACTGCCTGGCGGGGTTGGGGCTGGGGGGCTCTAACTGCTTCCTCTCCCTCTCTCCAGGATTAGACTGTGTGACAGAAGATGAGCTGGGAGCGCACAGCAGCAGGGGGTGGGTACGCAGAAGCAGATTGGAGGAGGTCTGGATGTGGGGAGAACAGTCCACTGAAGACCCCAGAATAGTCTCTAGGGGGCTGGCTCTTGCAACACTGGTGTGCTATGGTTTGAGTTACAATTATGAGGCCCACATATTAAGGCATTTTCTTTGGGGACGAGTAGAGGGTAGAGAAATAGTGAATGAGGTGAGGAAGTTATTTTAGCAGCTTTTGGACACTAGTCATTATCAGGAGACTTTTTTACTTTTGAGGCTGATAATTGGAGTCCTTTTTGGACTCAATTTGGTTGGTGGGAAAACTGAGGCCCGAGGAGGAGAAATGACCTGCCAAAAATCACACGGCATGTTGGTGGCAGGTCTGGAACTAGAAGTCAGGTTTCTTGATGCTTCCCCTTCAGGACGTAGCCCTGTCTCAGGCAATATAAGCCATTTGCAAACCAATCCTGGGCCAGGTGCAGTGGCTCATGCCTATAATCTTAGCACTGTGGGAGGCCGAGGCAGGTGGATAGCTTGAGCTCATGAGTTCGAGACCAACCTGAGCAAAAAAGTGAGACTCTGTCTCTTCTAAAATAGAAAAACTGAGTGATCGAGAGGATCGCTTGAGCCCAAGAGTTGGAGGTTGCTGTAAGCTATGACACCATGGCACTCTATCCAGGGAGACAGGTTGAGACTCTGTCTCAAAAAACAAACAAACAAAAAACAAAATCAATCTTAGAGCTGGGAGGAGTAAGCCAGGGGACAAATACATATTTTTCTTTAAAAAGAGTCACTTCTGTGAATCTTTTTGCTAAATTTGCCTTTAGTTCTGGAACTTTAGACAAAGATTCATGCCAATATTTTTCTCAGGACATAGTAGAATCTAATTATGAGCAGACGGCTGCCATTATGATGTGCCCCCTCCAGACCAGCCCAGCGGTGACTGTGGGACCTGGCATCTGTCATTGCAGGGCCAAGGCAAGCCACAGGGACAGATAACAGCCACTTACAAGGTCACCACTTGATGGCGCTTAATGTCTTGAGCAATTTGTACCAGAAACAGATGCAGGCAGGTGGGGGGTGGGGATGGGGGTGCTGTCAGTCTATTCTCCCTGAGATCTTAGCAGAAAAGTCTGGAAATGAGAGTGGTGCTGACCTCAGTGTCCAGGCCTTCTGAGCAGTGGACCTTCTGGGCCTTCTGACAGCCATCTCTCTGTGTTCTTTACTTTCCCCTTTTGGGGTCTTTTACAACAAAATTTCAAGAGAGGCCTTCTTTCTTTTATTTTCAAAATTATCATCTATAATGCATGTCTTTATATAAAGAAAAGTCAGTCTCCTGATCTTATTTGGTTGTCTCAGCAGCTCGGTGAAATGGCAGTTTTGTACCCATTTCTCAAATGAGGAAACTGAGGCCCAGAGAAACGGAGTGCAAGGACCACAGAAAGATAAAAGGAAATTTCATGCCCTCACAGGAACTCCCCCCTCTTTCTTCTGCAGGACAGCAGGGAGCTTCTCAAAATCCCCTCCCAACAGTGCTCCCCAGGGATTGCTAGAGGAGTTTTTTTTCCTGGAGTGGAGAGAGAAGTTGAAGCAGCCAGATGGCTTCAGCTAAGCTCCCGGCCTGTTTTACCTTTTCCCCTGGGCCTCTGAGCCATCAACTACAACAATAGGACTTGGGACTCTTGTCTCAACAGAAAAAACTTCCTGCAAGTAAAGAGGGTCTGACCCTGGGCCACTCATGCCACCTCTCTTTGGGTTTGAGATTCCTAGACCAGAGTCTGGGCCAGGGGGGCAATTTGTACAGAGAACTTAGGGGTTTGGGCACAAAGCCTGGTCCACAGTAAGTCCCCAAGAAAGTTTAGCTCAAATGACTGGGAGTAACATTCCTGTATCAACTATGTAGCCTAGTTGCCAATAACAAAATAGCGCCTGATGCTAATGGAGATAGGGTGTCTCGAGAGGGGCCTAAAGCTTTCTCCCAAGGAGGGGCTATTCTGTTCCAACCAGGGCCTCATCACGAGGACAGTTGTTACGGGACTGCTCGGAGAAGGGGCCAGAGAATGAGGGACTTAGGACCACCCTGTGGGAGGAAGGGAGCTCCCCATCCTATACTGGGGGGCATTTAAGAAGAGGTAGATGCTGAGGAAGCAATGTGAGGATTGCAGCTGTGGCGAGGAGCGGGCCTTGAACTGGATAATCTTTCAAACCTGAAATTCCATGAGCCCATGAAACTCAGTTTTCCCATTTGTAAAAGGGAGTGGGAATACCTGAGAAAGACTTTTCTCAAAGTAAGGTTGATGTAAAATAATAGTGGTGGAGGTGGAGGAGAAGGCCTGAGAAAGTATCTCGACACAGTCCACCAAACTTTGACATCTGGCAGGCAGTCAATGCTTTTATCTTAAAATTTAATTCGAATTTTATAAACTACTCTCGTGGTTGTTTTAATAGAAAAATGTGTTAAATGACGCATCCCATCTAAAAATTAACGCTGCTAGTGGCTTTCCATGTACCCCAGAACTCCCCCTGAGAATGCCTGTGTCCACTTGGTGAGACATAGAATCAGGTGAAAAGTCATTTTGGCCAGAAGATAGGGGATATGAAAGAGCATAGTAGAAAATACATCTAGAAAGACAGATTGGAGCCAATTTGTGCAGGTCCTAGAATGCCAACTGCAGAGCATGAACTTTATCCCACAGGTAGTAGGGAGCTACTGAAGGTTCTTGAGCAGGCAAGTGACTTAAACAGATCACTGAAGTTATACTTGGCTATTTGTTTCCTCAGCGCCAGACCATTGAGCTGATCCCCCTCACAGAAGTTCATTACTGGTACCAAGGAAAGACTTATGTATACTACATCTATGGCACTGACCACCAGGTGCATGCGGTTGACTACCCTGAGCGGTACTGCTGTGGCTGCACCATCATCTGACACAACACAGCTGTCCCCAGAACCCGCCATTCACGTTTGCCAAGGAGGACAACAGGGAATCTCGGAGTTTACTCGTAGTTGGCTACTTTGGACAGCACGTCCCCAGCACGTCCTTCCAGAAAAATTAGCTTATTATCTGTCAAGTCTCAACTCCTTCTGGTGCCCTTCTGGTGGAATTTACACACATTCCTTTAAGGCAAAGGAAAGAAATAATTTGAATAGCAAGGGCTTTGTCTGTGGGCTCCAAGCGAATGCCCCAAAGAAGCATGTGATTTGATTTGGCTTTTCCCTTTGTCCATCTCGGGTCTGGTGTGCTACTTCTAGTGTGAGCCTCTTGCCAAGCTGAGAGTTATTGAAATGTTTGAAGATATACCCAGATTGGCTGCCCCTGATGCACAAGAAATAATGAATGCACTTAAGCAGAAAGCACAAAATTCTACTGCCTGTTCTATGGGTCAGGGATTCAGACACCTGGAGGATTTGAAGTGTGGGGTGGCTCAAGGGTGGGGACTGAAATCTTCTGAAGCCTGATTCACTCGTTTGTCTGGCGGTTGATGGTGACCACTGGCTGGGCCCTGGCATGGGGCCTCTGCATGGAGCTGGGGCTTCCTCACAACATGGCAGCTCTGAGGGTGAGAGCCCCTTCTATAACTGGAGAACAAACCAGCTGTGTTGTGTAGACTGAGAATCTGTATGCTGTTCTCTAACATGGCATCTATGTAGAGTTAGAGAGTGATTTTGAATGATGCAGTTTTTTTCCATTACAGGCCGACCTGAGAACCTGCCCACTGAGCGAGTTCACGTCTTACTCATCTAGATGTGAACTTGGTGCTCTGTGTACCCAAGAATGTGCAGGAGCCCCACCTGGCAGAGTGAGGCTGGGTGGAGGGGATACCCTGCAGACCTAGTGCTCAGTCAGCTTTGGAGAGGTGCCCTGGGCTGGACGAGCCTCCGTGAGCTTGGTTGTAGGTACCCTGTCATCTTGCAGTGTCCACAACACACCCAGCAGGAGATTGCTACAGCAGGCAGTGACCTCAGGAAGCAGACCCTGAGAGGCTGGCTGGTGCCCTCTCCTGAGCCTCACATTTCCCCCACCAAGATGAGGATGTAACAGACCTAGTTGGTGTAGGCTGGGGAGACCAAGCCCAACCCCCAGGGCGTCACTGATAAATGATTTGCAATGAAGACTCCCATCCTCACCTGCTACTACTTGACCCCTGGATCACCCCATGATCACCAAACACCTGTTTAGGTGTTGCTGTTTTCACAAGTTTGGCTGAACCATACTGGTGGGTCTTGGCTGACAGTGGGGTGATTGGCCTTGCTAACAGGAACAGCAGGGCTTGGGGTGAAGCCCAGAAGCCCAAGGGGAACTTGACGGAGGTACAGAGAGGCATGAACTTGGAGGCTCAGATTTTGGCTCTTGCTCTGGCTCCTTCAGACAATTCTGCAGGTTCAGCTTGTCGGGGGACCTAGGGCAGGACGAGGTGTTTCCCTGGGTCAGTGAGGGTACACTGGGCCACAGACAGCATACACTCCCTGAGGACAGAACCTGGTGGTGGCAGGGGAAGGGGAAGTTTACCCAAGGAAGAGCCCACCTCCTCCTTCTCCCACAGCTTCATCATGCTTGAGTCTGTCAGGCTTTGCTCAGGTTTAACAAGGAAGGCTATCACCTCCCACCCCAGCGTCCCTGTGGCCTGCCTCTGTGGTCCTCAAAGGGGACACTTCTGCCTCTCAGGGGCATTGTACAAATGGAGGGGACGGTTTGGGTTGTTGCAATGATTAGAAGTGACACTTTTGGTATCAGGTGAATGGAGTCTAGGAAATCCAGATGCCCGGCAATGTTTGGGGGTGTCTCACATGACTTGGAAATATCCTGCTGACCTTATCCTGTAGAATGTTGCTTAGATACACACAGAAGTCTCATGAGTTATGGCTTCATGTAATGGTAATTTTTATTTCACGTTCACCTCTGTTCTTTGGTTTTGTCTTGTTTGAAATGACTTCTGATCATTTTACTTTCCTTTAATATTGTGTGTGTTAAAGTGGGTGTGACTACTGACCACTTTGTCTGCTGCGCCTGAGCATGCGCAAACTGAAACTCATGTATTCAAAAATTACTCATTTCTCCTTTACATTTCAGTTTGGGCAAAAGTTGCTTTTGTTAAAAAAAAAAATCTGTTCTGTAAGTCGGGCTCTATGTGAATTTTATTTTAGGATATAAAAGGAGCTTGGAGGATGTCAAGGTTAGAACACAGTGACCCATCCACAATGTTTGCTTGTGAACCCAACAAGAACATCGTAGCTGGAATAAAGTGGTGCAGAGGAACAGTGTCCCAAGTGAGCAGCAAGTGAGGGGTAGCAATGAGCTGAGAGCCGCAGAAACTTTAGTTCTGATGCTCCCACTAAAACCTCAGATGGGTACTGGGTACTCCTGCCTTTTGACAATTGCTTTTCCTTGCAGTATCATCTGTTTTTACAACATTCATTGAAGCCAGCATATGATTTAATTTGCTCTTCCTTCCATAGGTATAATATGTAGCCTTGCACCCAAGTGGAGTCGCTGGGGGTACAGAGTAGAACATAAGGACGTGCCTAATCCTAAAACTGTCCACCGTGGACTGTGGCTCTGGGCCTGATTCAATTTTATTTTACAAGAATATTAAATTCAAGTTATTTGCTTTGTCTCGATCGCCCTGCCAAAGAACATTAGTGCTGTTCTTTCCTAGTCACTGACAATCTCAGGGTCTGTGCCTGCTGGGCTTAGTGAGAGTATCACAAAGATCTGAAGTCTCTGCCCTAAGTCTGCAGGGTAATAGAAGAAACTATATGTAAACAAGAAAATGAAAGGATCAACATGAGAGTAACTAGCTGAACAAGAGGAAAATACCACCCAAGTTGAAGGTGGTGGTTACAAGGGATGAACTCAAATGGACTTAAGCAGAAAAGGTCCTTGATTAGCTCTTGTACCTTAATCAAATTTACCAGTTTCAGGTGTAGCTGGATCCAGGGATCTGAACAATTTTGTTCCAACTCCATCTTCCCTACCCTCTGCCTTTTCTGTATGTTTTTCTCTTTTTTGCTTTTGTTTTCAAGCAGGCTTTCTCCACCTCCACCTGACAGTAAGACAGTTCTACTAGTAGCTCTAGAATTTAATGATATTGTGCTCAGTGACACTAGGAAATGGCTGTCTGTGGCATGGCCTGGGTCACATGCCCACCCTTGAACCAATCACTGGCTAGGAAATACAGTGATTGTATTGGTCAGCGGAGGTCACACGTGCCCCCAGCCAGCATCAGCCTCCACCAAATCAGAAAGGAGACTGGACGCTGGGCAGGCAGAAACATCGCCTGTCCACTAGTGGGGCAGACAGAAAGTGCTGAGTTTATCCAGGATGGTGTTCTGGAGTTTTCTGTGTGCTCTGTCACAAGGACATCTTATAGCAAAGAGGAGAGATTGGGGCCGGTCCTTTCCTTACTGAGCCCTGCATTTCCCTTCCCTCAATTTGCTGGGGTTACAGGGCTACTATGCTTCTGCACTTTGGTTATTAAAAATCTGAGGCTGGACTGACCTGGGGCTTACTTCTTGAGGGTCTCGGGGGAGGCAGGTGGTCTTAAAACGGAGAAGTGTGTATATATGTATGCGTAATGTGTGTGACTGTGAGTGTGTGCACGTGTGTTTGCTGAGTGGGAGGGTCACTGCTAGAAAGCAGGAGGCACTTCTTTTCCCTACCTGGTTTTCCTTCCCTTCTTTCCTGGTCCCTGCTGTTCTTTGCAGCTCTCAATATGATGGCCTTCATCATGTGGTCGGCTTGTTATAACATGGCTGACTTTAATTTTTATGCCATGGGTAGTTGTTTACATGGAGAATGATTCGAAAAACTGTGTTTTTTCAGTCAGAGCAAATGACCCATGTGGGATTTATGCTTCTCAGCAGGAAGGGGCCTAGGACACAGGATGGAACATTTTTTAGGGGAGACAACCAGTGGCATCCAGAGTCACCTGGTGTGGCCTCTGTGATCACAGCCTGAGGTGCACACATTGTCTGGACTACATATCACCACTCTGGGATGCACACCTTCGCTAGACCAGTGCCCCTTTGCTTGCCTGCTCTATGCCTGGAGGACCATGTGACTGTTGGGACAGGCGTAAAGACTCTGCAATTGTGGAGACACCAGCTCTTAGTCTCATGGGGGGCTATAGGAGAGGCAAATGTTGGGAGGGAGAGCTCAAACTTTTGGGCATTGGGGGTGGAGCAGAAGGGCGTGTCCAGGCAGAGGCTCTGGGGACCATGTGACATGGGCAAAGGTTTCCAAAAGCCAGTTCAAGTATTGGGACCTGACTCTACACCAGCCTTGCCCGCAAAGCTCGTCCGATGCAGACTCCTGGTCTCAGGCCTAGATGTTTGCAGTAATGGTGGATGAGAATCTATGATGTAAACAAGCACCCCCAGAGAATTCTTAGGCACAGTCAGAACAGGTAATTGGCACCTTGAGTCAAAATAGTTGGGCATTGGGATTAAAATTCTCAGCCGTAAGTGTCATTTCTTAGCTCAGAGTGACAAGGCCTCCTTTAAGCCTCAGTCCCTTCTCTGTTAAATGGAGATAATCCCTAGCTACCTACAAGGGTTGTTTGAAGACTCACAGGAGACACTGTGTGTAACACCAAAGCTCTGCCTGAATATTTTTCTTAATAAGAGTGGGAGAGACAGCCCTGATGGTTTCCAAGGCTCCCCACACACTTCTCACCGTATCCCCTGGGGGTCAGCCTGAGGTTCGTGAGACCTGGGAGAAGCTCCTTCCAAACGAGTGGCTTCAGGGTCTGAGTCAAATCCCAGTGGTTCCTGGGCCGTGGGGCCTCCCACAGGACCAGGAGGAAATTGAGGAGGCTCCAGAAAGGTACTTCAGAAACAGATTTAGTATATCTTCAATTATTTGTAGGCTCCAAATAAAGTGTCCAAGGGACACTTTATCCCTCCAAGGGAAGGAGGCCATAGGAAACAATAGTGACATTTAGGACGCAGGCTTGAGATGCTGGACTGGAAGTTCACAGGAGGTCGACACTTTAGCTCTTGATTTCAAAGCATTCGTTCCTTCACTCATCCCGCCGTCAGACTGAGCTGAGCCCCTTCCGGGCGAGACAGGTGAACCAGCCTCTCCCTGATCTTGCCTTGAGGACTCTGCCCTTCAAGTTCTCACCTGCATCTTTGTGGGCTTAGCCATGTGGCAGGTGCTGGTCTCAGCTCTTCATGGTGTCTCTGACATGAGTTCTGTAAGTTAGGTATTATTAGTTTCCTCATTTGACAGAGGGGGAAACTGGGGCCCAGAGAAGTTAATTGAGATCACACGTCTAGGGGAGATGCAGGGATTGGGAACATGGGCAGTCTGGCTGCGAGGCCCACACGCTCCCTGTTGGGTTCTGGGAGGCAGACATGCTAACGACTTGTGCCTTAGGCCCTCCCTGTCCTCAGGCATGCTGATGCACCTTGCCCACCACAGGGGAGCCAGTGCAGGTGGAGGAACATCCCGGAACTTTCCAGCCCCAGTGAGGCGGCTCATGGGTAGTGGGTGGGATCTGCACTCTACCGCCACCTACCTCTCCCCACTGGGAGTGAGCTCCAGGAGGCCCAGCCCAACATGTGTTTCACTTACTCCACTTTATTTGGGATTGCCCGCCAAATAAATCACTCCCACTGAAAGCCTGGGCTCCGCATCTACTTCTTGGGGATAGCCCTGCGTCTGCCACTGTATCCTCCAGAATTCTGTATCCTTTAAGAAACAAGGGCCTAAATCTTATTCACAGCTGTAGCCCCAACCAGAGCATGCAACGGATGAATGAATGGAGTCATTGGCTGCAAAGATTTGGGAGGCACGCTTTGTCCCTGAGTGGGATAGTGAAGGCTTCGCAGAAGAGATGACGTTGAGCTGTTGATGCTGGATCCGACTGCCACCCGTCAATTCACCATTAAAGGGAATTTCCCTCACTGATTTTCTCCTTGCCTTTTAAACCCATGTACTTCCTTGAGGTCTCAGCCCCCTGAATTCCAGTGCCTTCTATGCCCTGCCCTGTCATTTTCAAAGCATTTTCTTCCTGTGTATTTATCATACATGTTAAACAACTGGTTGCTTCTGTTTGACTTTTCTATAGTCATCTGTGGCTATAGATAACCTCCTGAGCCTCAGTTTCCACATCTGCAAAATGGGGCTTCTGTTACTTCCTTCACAAGGTGCCTATGATAGGCTTTGAGAACAGGCTTTGTCAGCTCCCTGCTCCTCCTGGGCACCCTGCTCTGCCTGGTTTTGTGGGAGAGGCTCATGTCCAAACAGCCCTCCTTGCCATTCTGTCCAGGGGACCCCAGCACAAAGGTTGTATTTCGTTACACTGAAAGAGCCCTTGTCTCTTTCCCACCCGAGTCACACTACAAAGCCCTGTGTGACTTGTCTAACCTAGCCTGGGGTGTGTGTGTGTGTGTGTGTGTGTGTGTGTCATGGTCCCCTCCCAATGCCTGTTTTTTTTTTTTAACTGATTCCATAGGTAATAATAATAATCAGGTACTAATAATAATGGCAAACATTAAGGCTTTCCCAAGTGCCAGACACTGTTTTACCATTTCACAAATGTTAGACTCTAAATTAGCAATTTTCATCCAGTGTGCTGTGAGAGGATTTTAGGTGTGCCATGAAAAATTTTAAAGATCGTTAACTAAATGATTTTCAAAAGAAATTCAAAGCACAGTAAGTGTACATATTAAAATTAAAACCTCTTGAGGAAGGGAGGCGGAGAATGATGATGGGCAGGAAGGATGTTTAGCTCAGCTCTCCCGGAGTGACAGGTGAGAGTGAGTGGGCTAGATAATTCCTGGCATGGAATATTGGTGTGGAGTGGCAGTTGAGGGTGTGCAGCGAGGTGGCGGATTGCTGGACTTGGAGTGTAATCTGGAACTGCAGAGACTGCCAGGAAAGGCTCTGCCCTGGCTGCAGAAGCGGCAACCAGCCCCAACAGAGAGGACTGCAGTCCCCAGTTTGTGGGGGAAACTAGGTGTCGTGTGGAAAGATTGGTGAACTGTGGATTCTCGAGTGGAATTAGGCGGCCAGAGTAGGGTGCTGTCTGGTGCGGTACCGCCAAGGTCAGGCAGCGGGAGAGACACTCAGATGGGAAAGATCTTGGATAGGAAGAGGTCATTGTTTTGGAATTTGGGAGATGGCAGTCACCGTAGGCACCTTTCCACGCAGGCCAGGCACAGCGATTTGAGTCTCACCCACAGACAGCCATCCTACTCTTGAAACTGGCCCAGGATATCCCGTACTTCACGGGAACTGGTGCAAGGAGTTTTTATTTTTTTCTTTCTTTCTTTTTTGTTTTTTTGTAGTTTTTGCCCGGGCCTGGGTTTGAACCCACCATCTCTGGTGTATGGGGCTGGTACCCTACTCCTTTGAGTAACAGGCGCCGCCTTGCAGGGAGAATTTGAGTGCAATCATGGGCTGGCTTCATATACAATCTGAAATGTGAAGACTTTTTGAGATTGGTGGAATCAGCAGGTCGGCAGGGTCTAGGTGCCAAGTGGGTAATCAGGCAACACCAAGGACAATTCAAGCCGGGAACACTGCATGGCGCCACCTGGTGTCCAGAAAGTATATCGCAACATAAATATATTCCTACAAAAGTCGATCCCTATGGCATCTATATAGTCGTATATTTTTATACAAATAATTATTTTTTGCAGTTTTTCCTCTCTTTGCTCATTATTTTTGCTTTTTTTCCTTCTTGTAGGAGTTATTGTTAGTTTTTTTTTTTTATATAGAGTCTCACTATGTTGCCCTCGGTGGAGTGCTGTGGCGTAGCAGCTCATGGCAATGTCTAAATCTCTTGGGCTGAGTGGTTCTATTGCTTCAGCCTCTCAGGTGGCTGGGGCTGCAGGCACCCACCACAGTACCTGGCTGTTTTTTGGTTGTGGTTGTCATTGTTGTTTGGTGGGCCCTGGGTTGGGTTGGAGCCTGCCAGCTCTGGTGTGTGTGGCTGGTGCCCTGGGCACTGGGTTGCAGGCGCCTAGCCCTCCCCTTCATCTTATGATCACTGAGATTGCTTACATCAGGCTATTCGAGTCTTTTTCTGTTTTTGTTTTTGATTATTTGTGTGTATGATTTTTTTTGTTTGTTTGTCCATTTTGTTTCAATATGCCTTGTGTTCTGCTAAAACTTCAAGTTGACTATTTCCCCTAACTCCAGTTTTTACATTCAACAAAAGCAAAGGGAAGTGGTGGATGATAGCCAACTGAAGCCAGCTTTCAACAGAAGCTCCCATCCAGAGGGAGAGAAAACAGCCAGAAAGAACCCAACAAAACCGAAGGGTGGGAGCCGAGCTGAGAGAACAGATTGATAATTGCACGTCTTTTCTGCTGAGGCAAGCTGAAACTCCAAGGAAACCTCAAAATTTCAGGTACAGAACCCACCCCAAAGAGGACGTTTGTCTGTCCCCTCCCCCAAGAGAGTTGCTTGCTTTCTGTGAGAAATCTACTAGTGAGTGGTGAACTGAGGTCCTTTTCTCTCACTCCACAGGAGCGAGTTACTGGAAGCTGGGACTCCTTCTCTAGAGAGTCCCTGCTGTGAGCCTGGGTATTCTCTTGTCTGGCATGAAGGTCGAACAAATATTTTCCCTGCCACATTGAACTCCCAGTCCACCCTTCCCCTGGCCTGGTGGTCTAGAAGCCCAACCTCTGCTGAGATTAGAACATTCACAGTTCTTTGTTAAGACTAGGCATTACATACTCTGAGGTAGTGCAGCTACACTATACCTGTGAATCTGGTACAGTGCAGAAAGGCACAGGGGGAAAGGAGGCTGGCTTGGCTCTGAGAAAGAGCAACTCAGCAGTGGGCAGAGGCTTGGGTCTCCGTACAATGGGTGGAGGCCCAGGAACAGCTGAGGCATGGGAACCCGAGTGGAGACACCTCCCACCATGCAGCAGCATTAATAGAGCGATCCTGCCAGCGTCAAATGTTGGAGAGACTGAAGGGGAATGCTCTCCTGCAACAAGAGACACCTCCCCAATTCTGTGGACTGCCAGAGGGAGCTAGATCTCGCATTGCAGGGACACCAGAGGAACAGAGTGGCTGGGGCAGAAGCACGGTCTCTGAGAGTGAAAAACATTTGCTGCTTTGTTAACTGCTGGTTTGGAACGAGCTCAGATGGAACATTCTCCAGTTTCCATCGAGCACCTGAGCCAATCAGATTTTGACTCCTCCAGCTGGCTGGTGACAGAGTGTGGTTGCTTGGCCAATGAGGCACTGACTTCCCTCTGACTCTGGCAGGCCCAAATCCCTGGCACATTTGCTCATTGCAGGGAACGGTGCCACAGCCCCATGGGGCTACTAGTGTGTGGGTGTGATGAAGGTACAAGGTGGGGAAGGAGGCAGCAGCCCCTCTGGACTATTTTGCTGGGGCAGGCCTTTCTGACCACACAGAGCACTGGAGTGAGCTATACTTAAGCTTCCAGTGGAGCCCTGCTGCCTAGATGCTGAAGACCTTTTGAACTCTCCCACCTGATCAGTGTTGATTAGGACAATTGGCTTGGAACTCTTGACCTGGGCTGATCCCCCGGGGACCCACCAAAGTTGTACCCTGGTTGTGTTGTTGTGAGAGTGTGGGATTCTCCCCTTCCAGTTGTTGCATGGGGGGGGGGCAGGGTGTCTTAGTTGCTTGTATATCTCCACAGCTGAGATGTCAGCCCAAAGCCACTAATTCACTAGGATTGGACAGAGACTAGCTGAATACACGTCAGAGCCATCTAGCCCTACCACACCAAGCAGGTCCCCAGAGTTTCAGGCTGTAGTACTGAATTGGACCTTTGTAAAGTTCTAAGGGAAAAGCCACAATCACCAGTCCCAGGTCTTTGGTTAAGGACTGGTTAATTGCAACTCCTGGAGCCCTCAAATCAATTTCACCTTGCCGGCTTCTCTAGCCAAACCATGAAAAATAATCATGGGGCGGAATCAGAGGAAAAACTCTAGCAACATGAATATTCAGAGTAGATCAACTCCCCAAGGAATGACAAAGGAGACACAACAGAATTTCCCATTCATAAACAAATGGCAGAGATGTCAGAAATTGAATTCAGAATTTGGATGGCAGACAAGATTAACAGAATGGAGGTAAAGATGTAATTAGAAATTCAAGGAGCAATTCAAAAGTTGTCTCAAGAATCCAATGAATTCAAGGACAAAATCACCAAATATTTTGACACATTGAGGCAAGAACTTACAGCCCTCAAAGATCTGAGAAATACAGTAGAATCCCTCAGTAACAGAATGGAGCAGGCACTCTCTTCCTCTGATATTGAAGACAAAGCTTTTGAACACTCCCAAATGCTCAAAGAGGAAGAGAAGCGGAGAGCAAAAATGGATCATACCCCTAGAGAATTGTGGGATCACTCCAAAAGAACAAACATTCGCCTCATAGGAATCCCTGAAGGAGAAGTGGATGGTCCGAAAGGAAAATATACTCTACACCAAGAGATAATTAAGGATAACTTACAAATGGCAAGAGATACTGAAATTCAGATAGCAGACAGTTTCAGAACCTCAGCATGACTCAACTCAAATAAAGCATCTTTGAGACACATTGTAATTAACTTCGCCAAAGTTAATATGGAAGGAGAAAATTCTGCAAGCAGCCAGACATAAGAAAATCATAACCTACAAGGGGAAGAATATTAGAATGACTGCAGATCTCTCTGATGAAACTTTTCAAGCCTTTCAAGAAGGGGATAGTCATTGACCTTTATCCTCCTAAAACAAAACAACTTTTAGCCCAGGATCCTGTATCCAACTAAATTGAGCTTCATTTATGATGGAGAAGTAAAATACTTTAATAACATACACACCTTGAAGAAATTTGCCATAACCAAACCAGCTCTTCAGGATATCCTCAGACCCATTCTCCATAATGACCAGCCCAATGCTCTACCACCAAAGTAAACTCACTCTGAAATTATTGACCAAAACCCAATTTCCGCAGTGGTGAAAAGATTCAAAATGTCCACTGGACTTTTAAAAAATTTGACACTCAAAATATTACCAGGATTATCAATACTCTCAATGTGAATGGCTTAGACTTTCCTTTTCAGATTCACAGGTTGGCTGACTGGATACAAAAAATCAGGCCAGATATCTGCTGCATACAAGAATCTCATTTTATTTTAAAGGATAAATATAGACTCAGGGTGAAGGGATGGACATCTATAATCCAGGCAAATGGAAATCAGAAAAAAGCAGATGTGGCAATTTTATTTGCAGATATATTAGGCTTTAAGCCAACAAAAGTAAGGAAAGACAAGGATGGTCACTACATATTTGTTAAGGGAAACACTCAACATGATGAGATGTCAATTATTAACATTTATGCACCCAACCAGAATGCTCTTCAATTTATAAGGGAGACCCTAACAGACATGAGCAATTTAATATCTTCTAGCACCATAATAGTTGGAGATTTTTACACCCCTTTGGCAGTGTTGGATATATTCTCCAATAAGAAACTAAGCAAAGGCTCGGCACCTGTGGCTCAATGGGCTAAGGCGCCAGCCACGTACACCTGAGCTGGTGGGTTCGAATCCAGCCCCTGGGCCCGCCAAACAACAATGACGGCTGCAACCAAAAAAATGGCCAGGCGTTGTGGCCGGCGCCTGTTGTCCCAGCTACTTGGGAGGCGGAGGCAAGAGACTCGCTTGAGCCCAGGAATTGGGGATTGCTGTGAGCTGGGATGCCATGGCACTCTATCCAGGGTGACAGCTTGAGGCTCTGTCTCAAAAAAAAAAAAGAAAGAAAGAAAGAAAGAAACTAAGCAAAGAAGTTTTGAACTTAAACTTCACCATAAATAATTGAATTTAACAGACATCTACAGAATATTTCATCCTAACAAAACTGAATATACATTCTTCTCATCAGCCCATGGAACATCCTCCAAAATTGATCACATATTAGGTCACAAGTCTAACCTCAGCAAATTTAGAAGTATAGAAATTATTCCTGTATTTTCTTGGATCATCACACAATAAAAGTTAAACTCACCAATAACAGGTATCTGCAGACTCACACAAAAACTTAGAAACTAAATAACCTTATGCTGAATGATAGCTGGGTCATAGATAAGGTTAAGAAGGAAATTGCCAAACTTTTGGAACAAAACAATAATGAAGACATAATTATCAGAACCTGTGGGATATTGCAAATGCAGTCTTAAGAGGGAAATTTATAGTGTTGTGAGCCTTCCTCAAGGGAATGGAAAGAGAGGAAGTCAATAACTTAATGGGACATCTTAAGCAGCTGGAAAAGGAAGAACATTCCAACCGAAAACGCAGCAGAAGAAAAGAAATAACTAAAATTAGAGAAGAATTAAATGAAATTGAAAATGAAAGAATTATTCAAAAGATCAATGAATCAAAAAGTTGGTTTTTTTAAAAATTCAATGAAATTGACAAACCTTTGGCTAACCTAACCAAAAATAGAAAATTAAATTCCATAGTATCATCATTCAGAAATGACAAAGGCGAAATAACAGACACCTCAGAAATTCAAAAAATCTGTAATGAATACTATGAAAAACTTTATTCTCAGAAATATGAAAATCTGAAAGAAATTGACAAATACTTGGAAGCATGCCAACTTCCTAGACTTAATCAGAAAGAATTGGAAATGCTGAACAGATCCATATCAAATAGAATCAACTGAAATAGAATCAACTATACTAAATCTCCTCAAAAAGAAGAGTCCGGGACCAGATGGCTTCACATCAGAATTCTACCAAACCTTTAAAGAGGAACTAGTACCTATATTACTTAACCTTTTCCAAAACATTGAAAAAGAAGGAATACTACCCAACACATTCTATGAAGCAAATATCACTCAGATCCCCAAACCAGGGAAAGACCCAACAAGAAAAGGAAGCTATAGACCAATCATAGATGCAAAAATATTCAATAAGATCCTAGCAAACAATATCCAGCGACACATCAAAGAAATTATACACCATGACCAAGTGGGTTTTATCCCAGGGTCTCAAGGTTGGTTCAATATATGTAAATCTATAAATATAATATATCACATAAATGAACTAAAAAACAAAAAGACCATATGATTCTCTCAATAGATGCAGAAAAAACTTTTGACAATATCCAGGATCCTTTCATAATTAGAACACTTAAGAAAATAGGTATAGAAGGGACTTTTTAAAAACTGATAAAGGTCATCTGCAGCAAACTCACAGCCAATATCATATTGAATGGAGTAAAATTGAAAAAATTTTCACTCAGATCAGGAACCAGGCAAGGTTTCCCATTGTCCACTGCTTTCTAACATTGTAATGGAAGTCTTAACCATCACACTTAGGCAAGAGAAGGTGATCAATGGTATCCAAATAGGGTTAGAGGAGATCAAACTTTCAGTCTTTGTAGATGATATAATTTTATCCCTGTAAAACCCCATGAACACAACCACAAACCTCTTAGAAGTGATAAAGGAATACAGTAGCATCTCAGGGTAAAAATCAATACTCACAAATCAATAGCTTTTATAAATACCAATAGTAGTCAAGCTGAAAAAACAGTCAAGGACTCTATTCCCTTTACAGTTGTGCCAAAGAAGGTGAAATATTTGAGAATATACCTAACAAAGGACATGAAAGATCTCTATAAAGAGAATTACGAAACTCTGAGAAAAGAAATAGCTGAAGATGTTAACAAATGGAAAAACATACCATGCTCATGGCTAAGAAGAATCAACATTGTAAAAATGTCCATATTACCCAAAGAAATCTACAAATTTAACACAATCCCTATCAAAGCTCCACAGTCATACTTTAAGGATCTGGAAAAAATAGTACTTCTTTTTTTATGGAACCAGAAAAACCCTCGAATAGCCAAGACATTAACTCAGAAATAAAAACAAATCAGGAGGAATCACGCTATCAGATTTCAAACTATACTGTAAATCTATAGTAATCAAAACAGGATGGTAGTGGCACAAAAATAGAGAGGTTGACGTGTGGAACAGAATTGAGAACCAAGAGATGAACCCAGACACTTATCATCATTTGATGTTTGATAAGACCATCAAAAATATAAATTGGGGGCCAAGATTCTCTATTTAACAAGTGGTGGTGGGAGAATTGGCTGGCAACTTGTAGAAGACTGAAAGTGGACCCACATCTTTCACCATTAACAAAAATTGATTCTCACTGTAATCAATCAAAAGATTTAAACTTAAGACATGAAACTATAAAGATTCTTGGAGAGAGTGCAGGATAAACACTTGAAGAAATTGGCCTGGAAGAATACTTCATGAGGAGGACCCCCCCCCCCCTAGGCAATTGAAGCAGCACCAAAAAGATATTACTGGGATTTGATCAAATCAAAAGCTTTGGCACAGCCAAGAACACAGTAAGTAAAGCAAGCAAACAGTCCTCAGAATGGGAGAGGATATTTGCAGATTATGCTTCTGACAAAGGTTTTTTAACCAGAATCCACAGAGAACTCAAACTTATTAATTAATAAGAAAAGAACAAGTAATCCCATTTCATTGTAGGCAAGGGACTTGAACAGAAGCTTCTCTGAAGATGATAGTCGCATGGCCTACAGACACATGAAAAAATGCTCATCATCTTTAATCATCAGAGAAATGCAAATCAAAACCACTTTGAGATCTCATCTAACTCCCGTAAGAGTGGCTCCCATAGCAAATTCCCCAAACTACAGATGTTGACGTGAATGTGGAGAAAGGGAACAGTTCTGCACTGCTGGTGGGAGTGTAAGCTAATAATTCCCTTTTGGAAAGAAGTATGGAGAATACTCAGCGATCTAAAAATAGATCTGCCAGTTGATCCTGCAATTCCTCTACTAGGTGTATATCCGAAAGACCAAAAATCACTTTGTAACAAAGATATTTGCACCAGATTGTTCATTGCAGCTCAATTCATAATAGCCAAGTTATGGAAGAAGCTCAAGTGGATTAATAAATTGTGGTATGTGTATACCAGGGAACATTATTCAGCCTTAAGAAAGATGGAGACTTTACCTCTTTTACATTTACATGGATGGAGCTGGAACATATCCTACTTAGTAAAGGATCTCAAGAATGGAAGAAAAAATATCCAATGTACTCAGTACTATTATGAAACCAATTTACAATCACTCATTCTTTCGTATGAAGAATAGATCACAACTATGGCCCAAGATGTAGGAGGGAGGAGGGGGGATGGGAGGGGAGGGAGGAGGTCAGATCAAGGGAGGGTGAATGGTGGATCACACCTATGGTGCATAATGTAAGGGTACATGTCGGATCTATTAGTATAGGGTATAAATGTCTTAATACAATAATTAAGTAAATGAGATGAGGTATGTATTAATCAGTGTGATTAAACAGTGTGATGTTTTCTAATTCTATATGAAATCAGTACATTGTACCCATAAATGCATTAATGTATACATGATCTATGTGTTTATGATTTAATAACAAAATTCAAACCTCTTTAAATTTATCATACTGGTATATCATTGTTATAATAAATAAACACCAGCTTTTTAAAAGTGGATGACGTGTAGCCTTGAAAAATAAGGTTTTGAGACATATCCATAGATGGTGTGATTTGACAAGGATTTGCTGGTGAACACTGATATATGTTGAAATCATCCAAAGTGAATGAAACTGTATGATTCCTCAACCCCTTGTTGTGTCAGAAGTAGTAAGGAGCTGTAGCCCGTAGTGAACATGTCATATAGTTTAGTCTAGATTTGAAATGTGAAGTAGTTGGACACTATTACTTTGTAAATCCTAGTTTTGAAAAATTTCCAAGTGTGTTTAATTAACCCCTGTATTTCTTTTTAAAATGTATGAGTTATTTATTTACTTATTTTTGTTATTTTTGATTTGGAATTTTTCTTTTTGTTACATAGTGTTCAATTAAAATGGACAAGTTTTTAATAAAGAAAAAATATTAGAAGGCGATGTTAGTGTGTTGAATACTGCTTCATCCAGTACATTGGCAACAAAATTAAAAACAATCTTCAATATAATGAAGATTATTTATCATTCAGTTTCATGTGTAGCAAAGGACATCTACCACATTCCATGTGCGTAATTTGTGGCAAAACACTACCAAGTGAATCTGGATTTCCTAACAAATTTTAGAGACATTTACAAGCCAGACATTTCCACTTGTCTGAAAAACTGGTGGAATACTTCAAATGACTTGCATCAGTCATACTAAACAAGCAAAAGTATGGATCAAATATTCAATGATATCAGATAAAGCACAAGAAATGAGTTACACAGTTGCAGAAATTGTAGCTACGAAAATGAAATCACATACAATTGAATAACAGAATCTGTTATTTTACTGGCTTACTGTGCAATTACAAAAATGTTTGGAGAAGAATACGAAAAGGAAATTTTAAAAATTCTGCTTTCAGATGATACAATTTCTTAATGTGTTAAGGATTTATCTGAAAATATAGAATTTCAAGTAATATCTCACTTCAAAGAAGTAAACGTGTTTATAATACAGTTGGATGAATCTACTGACATCAGTGTAAACCCCAGTTTTAGCATTTGTCTGCAGAGAAGGAATCATAGAACAGTTTTAATTTTGTTGATGACTGCAAACAACAAAGGGTCAAAATACTTTTGATTTGATTGGTAATTACTTTAATTCTAATGTCTTGGGATTCCTGTGTAAGTATTTGGACAGATGGAGCCCCTTCAAATGTCTAGAGGTGTGAAAGTATTTGTCACACTTGCACAAAAAAAGAATCCAAAAATTATTTTTGCACACTGTTTTCTACACAGAGAAGTGCTAGTTTTGGAATCATTAGTGCCTGAATTGCAAAAGGTCGTAGGCACACTATGACAATTATTAATTATATAAAAAGCAGGCCTTTGCAATCAAGATTATTTGCAGATTGTGTTCCTCAATGGATGCTTCTCATATGCAGCTCTTATCGCATAGGGGAGTGAGATGGTTACCTCGAGGAAGAGTTCTATCAGGATTTTATGAATTAAAAGAAATATCAACTTTTTAAAAATGCAACATTCCAAATGAGGTGATTTACTTTGTGACAAGACTTGGTGTAATAAAGTTGCATTCCTTGCAGATTTATTTCAGTGTTAAATACTTTTAATAAGAGAATACATGGAAAGCATGTAAATATTCTCACATCTACAGAGAAAATTAATGATTTCAGAGAAAAATTATTGCTCTGGAAGGAGAGGATTAGAAGAGAGAATGCAGTAAAAATGTTTAAACTAGTTAAAAGTTGTAAAGCGGATAAAAATCTTATTGGATTGTAAAGTGGATAAAAGTTTCACAAACTTTAGATTTATTGTACACAAATTTTGAAAAATATTTTCCTGCGCCTACACTTGACATAACATCTCTGGATTGAGCGAAGAATCACTTTGTTTCAAGTGTATATCAGCAAACTTAAGTATTACAGAAAAGGAAGAGTTAACAGAAATAAGAAATGACAGAGAACTGCAACCAAAATATTCAACAACAGGGTGGTGCCTGTGGCTCAGCAAGTAGGGTGCTGGCCCTATGTACAGAAGGTGGTGGGTTCAAACCCAGCCCTGGCCCAACTGCAAAAAAAAAAAAAAAAGAAAATTCAACAACAGATATTTCAACTTTTTGGCTATCTCTCCAGGGTGAATATCCAAATATTAAAAGAAAACAACAGAAATACTTCTATTCTCAATGTCATATTAGTGTGAAGTGAGCTTTTCTGCAATGAATAATATTAAAAACAAAAATTGATCATAGCTAGAAGATTTATGAGTATGCCTGTTCAAAATTCAACATTGCAAAGAAGATATTCTTAAAATGTCAAGCTCAGGGTCAGGCGCAGCGGTTCACGCCTGTAATCCCAGCACTTGAGAGGCCGAGGCAGGTGGATTGCATGAACTCACGAGTTCAAGACCAGCCTGAGCCAGAGCGAGACCTCGTCTCCAAAAACAGCTGGGCGTCATTGACCACGGTAGCATTCTGGGAGGCCGAGGCAGGTGGATTGCCTGAGCTCACGCGTTCAAGACCAACCGAAGATAGAGCGAGTTGTGCAATGTGAATGACAAAAATGTGAATGGAGATGAGAAAACTTTTGGTAGGTTGCATCTTGGGAGGGCACTGCATGGTTGAGAAGAATGATGTGATAATGCTTTGGAGCAGAGGAAGGATGCTCTTTAAATTGTTCTGCATCATTAAGGACAGAGAAGTTTAAAGTCAAGGATGGAGCAACTGGATTAGGCAAAGCAGATAGCAATGTGGAAGAAGGGCCAGGAGAGAGAGAAAATGCTAGCATTGCTGAGAAGGGCCTGAGGGATGCTGACAGTCAAGGAAAATCCTGGGTGGGCCCTTCCTGAGAACTTACATTTTGTGATAGAAACTTAGGAAATTTTGTCGGTAGAAACATAAGAAATTCCCTAATGCTCAGTGGGATGACTCTGTTCTTTTCGCCCCTCCAGATCCTCTCTTGACCCTTCTCCACTTTGTTCTGAGCCCTGGGAAGCCTTCCCGCCTGGACTCCCTTGCTGTTGGCTTCCTTTGGTTTGGCCAAGAAAAATCTTTGGATTTGGTCAATGAGTAGCTTCCCTTTGGGTCTGGCCAACGGAGTGTTGGATTTGACCAGTGAGGAGAGGTTTAAAGGTTTGTGTCCTGACAAAATTCGTAGGTTGAAATCCTGACCCTCTGTATGATGACAGGAGGTTTGTATTAGAAAGTGGGCCTTTTGGAAAGTAGGTCATGAGGGCAGAACCCTCATAAATGAGATTAGTTAGCCCTTTATAAGAAGAGGTTTGATCTTTCTCTCTGCCCTTCACTGTGTGGTGATAAAAGAAGGTGACATCTGTGAACCAGAAAGCAGGTTCTCACCAGACACCAGATCTTTTGGCATCTTGCTCTTGGACTGGGAGAACTTCCAGCCTCCAGAACTGGGGGAAATAGATTTCTATTGTTTATAAGCCCCTCAGCTTATGGTGCTCTGTTAAAGCAGCCTGGACTAAGACAGATGGCTTCACTTGGGTTTGACCAACAGGGAGCTTTGGATTTGGCTAATGAGGAGCTTCCATTTAAGTCTGGGAAGGAGGAGAATAAGATAGGGGATACTGTTTTCCCCTCATACCCCACTGCTACATTGCTTGGGCTGGCTATGCCTCTCAATGGCTATGGTGGGGGTGGCCTGTCATTACGTCCTTCTCTGTTTCTTGGTTCCTAGAACTGATTATCCTTGACCCCTGCTGAAGGGAGCCATATGATCCCTTGGAGTTTCTCTGCACCTTGTCCACACCTTTGTAAAGTTTCCCTCTAGTAGATACTCCCCCCAAACAAACCTAGTGTGAGTGTCCTGGCTGTTTCCTGCCAAGACACTGACTGTGGTGCAAGAGCCTTTCGCATGGAAGCCAGTGTAGGGCTTGGGTTCCATGTCTTGGGAAAGGCACTGGAGCAGTGACTTCACACAATGAAAAAGCTGACTTGCAGGTTAGAGCAAACACATTCAGGAGCTTTCTGGAAATTTCCCAGCAACCTGGCTGCTCCTTGAAGTCATGGTCTCTTGGAACTCCAGACTTTCATGCTCAAAA
>CAUYRH010127360.1:0-14740 GCA_963574655.1 Perodicticus potto | reverse complement strand
CTGAGCTGGCTAGGGTGCCAGATGTCCTGCATCAATTCTCCCTCTCCGAGTAGAAACCCCAACTGCTGTTAGGGAAAAGGGGCAAAGACTTGATCTAACTGCTTCCTGCTGGATCGGGCGATGATAGAAGGGGGCAGTTAGGGTTTCTCCAGAGGGAACTCTGCCTGTTTTATTGTTATCTTTTTCACTTAAAAAAGAAAAAAGAAATTAAATATTTCATATATAGTCTCTTCTTTATCTGACCATCTTACTATCCGAAGTACTCAGTGGTTAAATTTCTTGTGCGTGTGCTTACCTGTATGCTGATTCTTGTTTCTAGTGCTTTATTTACGATGATTTATGGGTGGTTTCATATAATTAAGCTTCATTCATCAGCTATATGATTAAAACTGTCTCAGTTTTCTGGGAAGGACTTGTATGTACATGGGGTATATCTTTTTTCTCTTTATTTTAGGAAGCAGAGATGCCACTGACATAGGACCACTTCATCCACCTTAGAGGGTCTAGCTTATAAAGAAGTTTCTCATTGTAGTTCCCCCACCTTAGATAGATCTCAGAATGAATCTCCTGATTCCAATGGTGATTATTAGTTTGTTTGTTTTTTTTTCCCCTACAAGGCAATTCTTTCTTTTTACTTTATTGCAAATTTTCAGTTGTTAGCTCGTTGTTTATTTTTCTTTGAATTCCTTGGATGTTTGCTTTCCTTTCTGTGAGCACAGCAATACTTTAAAAAAAACTAATGCTTATTATAATCTATGCATCATCCAGGTATATTTTTATTGGTGGGTCATGTACCTATCTAATCTTGTGGGAAAGGAAGTTTATTATTTTATTTCTAACAATCAATACATTATCACTTAAAAACTTACCAATAATTTACAGTTTTTCTGGATTTAATTTCTATCATTGAAAATTCTTAAATATATCCCTTTTAATCCTTACTGCTTATAATTTTGCTTTGATATAAATGGCAGGACCACTGCAACCTTAATTCTTTTATTTATGCTTATGCATTAAAACTATAACTATAAAGCAACAATGATAACCATATGCAAAATAATACTCCAGGATATAGCAGTCAGTTTTGTTGAACTTACAATGAGTTGCATTGAAAGCATTCTGGCCAATAAAATGGCATATTTCTCTTTGTACACTTTGGTGGGAGCTAGCAATCTAGCTGGTATTTTTAAAAAATTATTAGAAAATTTCATGGAAAATGTCAAAACAGTTTTTGTACTGCAAGCTTTAAGCTAACAATTATTAAATATGTTAAAGAGTATGGCAATAGAGCTGCCCAAAGACATTTTGGACTGCCTCCCACAGAATGTCAGCAATTGCAGAAAAACCAGAGAGAAAAGCTTCTTCAGATGCCAAGACAGAAGACAATATAAAGGAAACCTCCAAAGTGTCCATAGGTGGAAAAGAAGGTGAAGACCTGAATTCTGAACCAACGTGATATAAGAAAAGCGTAAGAAGATTGCATGAAAGAAACTTGATGATTTCTCAGGGACACTTAAATGGTGCTTTAACTTTATGAACAGAGAAAGTTTGAGCATGAAGATAGGAACAAATCCTTACCCCCAAACTTCCAGCACCCTGTGATACATCAAGTTTTGGAATTTCATTCTTACGTTATCAGTATTTGAAAAACTTAGAACTGTAAGCTGACCCCAATTGCCAGATGGGTGTGGTCCCACTCACACTTAAGGTGCCATGCAACAGAACTGTCAGCATCAAAGGAGCAAAGACCGTGGCTGTTAAAACTGGTGGACCTGAGAAAACACCTTTCACTGTTGTGCTAGCCTGTTGTGCAGATGGGACAAAACTACCATCTGTGATCACCTTTAAAAGAAAAACATTTCTGAAAGAAAAGATTCCAAGTGGAGTTACTGTCCATGTGCATGAAAAAGGATGGATGAATGAAGAAGTCTTGAAAATCTAATTTAACGAAGTCAGGTCACAAAGGCCTGGATGATTATTTTTTAAAAAACAGCTTCTTTTGTTTTTGATCACTTTAAAGCCCAATCCTAGAGGACTTGAAAACCCAACTTGCTGTAATTGCTGGTGGGCTAACCAGCCAAGTACAACCTCTTAATATGTCAGTAAATAACTATTTTAAGACAAACCCTAATGAAGAAAGAGTAGATGTTGTGCATGCAGTCAACTGGTAATGATTTAACACCTCCAGGCAGTCAAGAAAGCATTCATTGCCTATGTTTGTGATTGGATCCTTAGCTATTGGAACAGTGTTAAGAAGGAAGTAGTTGTGAAATCATTTAAAAAATGCGGCCTCTGTAATGCTATGGATAGAACTGACTGAGATAAGGAAAGTGACTCTTCAGAAAGACACCAGTAATGTAGAAATTGGAGACAATATTTCTCACATGGACAGTGACAGAGAGCTCTTGGCCTTTCATGATGCATAAATTTATTAGCAGTACATAAAATTTATTGTACTTGTATCTGTTCTTGTGTTTTGTATTTATTTGTTAAAATAAATACAAAATTTAAATAAAATTTTAAAATTTTAAAATTTAAAAATTTTAAGTAAAATTTTTTGTACTATGATATATTAAAAAATACATACTAAAATTCCCTTTTTCTTGGTTTTTTTTTTTTTTGAAACAAAGTCTCACTCTGTTACCCAGGCTAGAGAGTTAGAGTGTCATGGCATCAGCCTAGCTCATAGCTACCTCAAACTCCTGGGTTTAAGTGATCATCCTGTCTCAGCTTCCCGAGTAGCTGGGACTATAGGTGTCTACCACAACACCTGGCTAATTTTTCTATTTTTAGTAGAGACAGGGTTTCACTCTTGCTCACTGGTGTCAAACTCCTGAGGTCAGGCAATCCTTCTGCCTCACCCTCCCAGGAATACAGATGTGAGCCATCATGCTCAGCCCTAAAATTCCTTTACAATACACAAAACCACAAGTACCTAAATATAAACAAATAAAAATTTGAATTAAAAAATTAAAACATAGCCGGGTGTTGTGGTGGGTGCCTGCAGTCCCAGCTACTCAGGAGGCTGAGGCAAGAGAATCACCTAAGCCCAGGATTTGGTGGTTGCTGTTAGCTGTTACTCCACGGCACTAAACAAAGGGTGACAAAATGAGACTCTTTCTTTAAAAAAAAAAAAAAAAAAAAAAAAAAACCTACCCTAAAAAATTAAAGCAAAAGTTTTTTTTGGAGACAGAGTCTTATTTTGTCGCCCTCGGTAGAGTCCTGTGGTGTCACAGCTCACAGCAACCGCAAACTCTTGGGCTTAAGCAATTCTCTTCCCTCAGTCTCCCAAGTAACTGGGACTACAGTTGCCCGCCACAACACCCAGCTACTTTTTGTTGCGGTTGTCATTGTTATTTTAGCTGGCCTGGGCTGGGTTCTAACCTGCCAGGCTCAGTGTATGTGGCTGGCACCCTACTCACTGAGTTATAAGCACTGAGCCAAAACAAAAGATTTTATTCCACAGGTATGAGGTGCTGAGCCAAAACAAAAGAATTTTTTCCACAAGTATGAGCCCAAACCATGAATGCACATTATACATGGAAGCACATTATACACAGCAAAATACGGTAATTAGCTTTAATGTTTCAAAGGTATTCTTTAAATATCAACATCAAAATTACAATAATGTCTTTACAGTTCTTCCTAATCGGGACTTTAGGAGGCTAGACCTGTAGGTGGGCCAGAAACCTACTCCTACTTAGGAACCTTTGATCCAAACTATTTATTCAGAAATATATCTATTGTTTTGGGTCTTATTTTGTATTGGTTTATAAGCTGATAATAGAGGTGTATATAAACATTATCAAGGCAAGATGCATTGGTACCCTGACAGTTGATTTATATATTATACTGGATAGCTTGGAATAACAATCTTATCTCTCTTCCATGTCTCCTCCATATTAAGAGCCCAGGCTAAGTTCCTGGCATAAAGGTTTTGACCGTTGGCTGAAAAATCACTTACCGGTTCCCCATGACAGAGCTATACTCCAGACCAATTAAATTAGAGAATCTGGGGCTAGGACCCAAGCACATGTTTAGAGCACCAGTATCAGTTGATGGCAATATGAAGAAGCCGAGGTAGAGAACTACTGGTCTAGTGCGGAGGTCATCAAACTACTACCTGCAGGTCATATCTAGCTTATCACCTGAATAAGGGAAATAAAATTTTGTTGGAACATAACCATGCTTATTTACTTACTGTTTATGGCTGCTTTCATGCTACAGTGGCCAAATTGAGTAATTGTCAAAAACCCATATGGTCCACAATGCCCAAAATATTTATCTTTTATAGAGTATGTTTGCTCACCCCATTTACAGAGACACAATGGGTTTTCACTACAGTATTATTGGTACTGGTAGTGGGTATCTTTAAGGGGATTTTAAGGCCAGAATCATACTTTTCTTCTGAGAGAATGCCATTGATGCTCCTGCTTTGAAAAGCTATTTTCATATTTTACATTTTTGTTTCTTCTTAAAGGAGTTTAGATCTTTTCCTATATCTGTTGGTGTATGTGTTAATCACTATCATCTTTTATTTTTTCCAGTCTCTTTTTTCCACCTTTCTGGTCTCTTACCATATTATTATTGATATCGTGGTTAATTATCATTACTTACATATATATTGCTTCTCTTTCAAAAATGAACTTGACATTAACATTTAATATTATAATTTGAAAAACTTCTTTAACACAGTTCTACACCTGACTGGGTTTTGGTGTTTCTCACTAATTATTTTGTAGCACCACTTACTTATTCTTTTTTTTTTTTTTTTGAGTCAGAGTCTCACTCAGTCGCACTGGGTAGAGAGCTATGGTGTCATAGCTCACAGCAACCTCAAACTCTTGGGCTCAAGCAATTCTATTACCTCATCCTCCCAAGTAGCTGGGACTACAGGCACTGACCATGATGCCCAGCTGGTTTTTCTATTTTTGGTAGACACAGGATCTCACTCGTGCTCAAACTCCTGAGCTCAAGCAGTTCATCCACCGTGGCCTTTCAGAGTGCTGGAATTATAGGTGTTAGCCTCTAGCCCCAGCCAATTCTCTATTTCCTTAATTCATTCAAACTGGTGCCTGCAGGTCATAAGTGGAATATATCATTAATACCTGACTCAGGAATTATATATATTATATATACTTATTATTTATAATTATATATATTTATATTTATAATTATATATATATTTCAAAACCTTTTTTCCTGAGCCCAGATTATCTTTCCTTTTTGTTAACATTAAAAAGTCAACACAGTCATGAATGCTTGTAACTAACTTGCCTGTTTGTTTTGTATATGTATTTTTGTGCTAATAATTTAACATTTTGTTTGGATGTATCTCTTTCTTCCCTCCCTGTAATGCAGGAAATACTTTCAACTTGATTCAACATTCCCTGCCACCCCCATTGCCATAGGTTTTTTCTTTTCTATTGTGCTTCTTGTGTTAATTTTCAGTAGGAAGTGTGCCTGTTCTGAGAACTCTGTTCTAGACATGAGTCTGAATAACCTATCCAAGGTGATAGTGACTGACACAGGAAACCTCACTGCAGCTAACACTGTACCCAGAAGATGGTCTCCTCTTTCAGTATATAAATCAGCAGTGTACTCTAATATAAAACATTTCCAATTTTTAACCATTTCAAATATTGGATAGATCTTTTTTCTTCTCTTTTAATTTTCTAACTTTCATATACCTCTAGACTTTACATTAAACTGGAAGACTCTTGTCCATATTTTGTTCATCCACCTGTGTAACATTACATCAGTGATTCCCAACTGAGACTGACATTAATTTCCCCTGGGGAACCTTTGAAAAAGCATTTGTTATATACAGGCCTCACTCCCATTTGGTCATTCTGAGGTGAAGTATAGGTACTGGTATTTGTTAAAAGTTTGCCAAGTAATTGGTTCTAGGGGCAGCCAAGATTAAGGACCATTCTTCTTTTTATAATAATCTATGACTTTTTAATGTATACATAACTTCAGAATGCTTATCTCCATTGTATTTCTTTGTTTTGATTTTTATCTCTAATTTTTGTAACAAAATTGTTGTTCCAAGAAGGTTTCCCCTGTTAATCTGGGCCTCTAGCCTGTGACACATTGCTGCTTAGGCACCTTAGCTTAAGGAGAGTTCTTTAGTTTATTATGGTTTAGTTTGATCTTCAAGAAAGAGTACTGAACTCAAAGTCAAAATCTGTCATTTCAGTGCCTGATTCTGTTACTTCTTAACCTAGCAACCCAGAGAACTTAACCCCAAAGCCTCCATTTCCCAGTCCATTTTCTTGTCAGTAAAATAAATATTTTAGAACTTATACAACTAAATATTTACTACTAAAATGAGATAGGACATATGAAAATTTTGAATAGTTTAACATGTTAAACACATCATTATTATTCCTAGATAGATACGTAGTAATTGTGAGTGACTATTGATATGCTGTGATAAATGTGAACATGTGATTAGTATAACTGGTTTAGCTTTTCTCATGTCCTTTATTTGCTGTTTCATTTTCATATTTAGCAAAGAAGAATCATGGGTATTGTATAACGGTGCCACAGCATAAATCCAATACACTTCTTTCTATTCTCCACTTTTAAAAATTATTTGAAAGTTTCCATACAACAGATGGAGTATAGCCCAGAAAAGTAAAGCCTATGATTTTCAGTAGAACTGGAACTAGCAGATTTTTTTTATTCTCTTTTGACAGGTTCATAAAAGACCGTATCTAAATCTTGGGGCCTTTTGGCTTCCTGTACTGCAATTTGTTGCTCTCATATTTTTATTTGCTTTCTTAAAGATATTTTACATCAATTATAGCTATGTGTTTTAGGAAACTGAAGTAGTATCTCAGTTTCTAAATAACTTTTTTTAACTGGCCTTAAAATGTTTTAACTTGAAAGATACAGGAAATGCATTGGTAGTTGACACTAATGATGACTTATACTGATTTTTCTAGAAGGAAATGTTTGTATTAAGCAGTTAAAAACATAATTATAATGATTATTCCAGAAAGCCCAGTTTATAGAGATTTAAAGAGTACCTACCACAAATAGTTTTAGATAACAATTATATTGAAAATCACTGATTTTGTTTCTTTTTATTATTGTTGTTGTTGTTGTTGGCTACAAGATAAAGAAAAGATCTTATCAGAATAAATTTTTCAACTGCCTTGGGCAGGAGTAATTAGATGTAAGCAAATTTAATGGAGCCTATCTACTTAGGGACCATTCAGTTACGCTTCAATAATTCTATTTTTTTTAAGTATAAAGGTTGTTTAACATATCAAGTGGCAATAAAAGTTAAAGTACAAGTTGCCTATTTATCTTTTAGGTAAATAATCATAGGTACTTTATAAACCAAGCAGCAATGAACGCATTAACGAATAATAGACTCCAGTCAGGAAAGTGAATGCTGCTGATGATATGCAATTATTAGATCTGCTTCCCTTATTTATTACCATTAGCATGACTTTGAACTACTGCTGTCCTTTCTCTCCCCTTCTTTCGATTTACTTTCGCTGGAAAAGTTCAAGGTTTACTTAAACAACATGTATTTAAACTGGTTTCATTTTTTGACAGTTTCCTTCTTAATCCAGTCTTTACAAATAAACTGACAAAGTTAACTTTTCAAGTTCCTGATCCACATTAACAAAGTAATCTTTATCTCTTGTTTCCCTACAGACAAAGTTTAGCTCTTCTATCCACAGTCTTCTAGGATCCAACTCCTGTTTAATCACTGATTTTTGGTTTTATAATGCTAACTCACAAAAATTGCATACTAGTGTAACAGTTAAGATAAAACAGCATTACCCAAGTATTGTTTGTATTGAAGAGAGATTTTGTCATTACAGAAACCCTTTCAATATTTAATTCTGTTGAAATAAATGTGGTTTAATTTACTTATAGTTTTTCAGAGCTACATCTCTTGTATAAAGATACTGGATTTTGTGTGTATATAAGAATGTGTGACTATAGGGAAGGTAAGATAAAATAAAACAAATGATTTAATATTTAACTCATAATTAGTTATGCAAATGAGCAAATACAAAGTTAATACGTCAGTATCAACATGTAGGAAAGCCTTTATTGACATATAACTTCATTATTTCTTTATCCAATCCTTTTCACTCTTTTAAACAATTATTTGAATGAGCAGTTGAATGGCATGCTGGTAAAATTTGCAAATGACACACAGGTTGTTGGAATCACTAATACTTTGAATAATAGAGTAAGAATATGCATTCATATTAACTGGCTAGAACTAGGAACTAAATCTGAACAAATAAAATGTAATAGGGGTAAATATAATGAATTCTGAATATCAGACCCACTTCACAATATAGGATGAGAGAGATATTGCTAAACACTAGCACTGGATGGAAACTTCTTAGAGGTTTTATGACAGTATACTTAATATGTATCAGTGGTACGCTGTGGCTGCCAAAGCAACTACAGACATCTGAGGTGATCTAACAGTGTTAATGTGATTATTATGTTTTGTTATAGGCACTTTCATTTTAAAAGGTTATAGCAATAGTAATTTAAGAAAAGTACTCTAAACAACTGAATTTCAGTAATCTGAAAAAGGTATCATAGAGAAAAATCTGAGGACAAACATGACAATATTAGCAACATATCTCCATAAATTTTTTAATATAAAACATTAGAATTTTTTATGTTTTCCTATATTATAATAACAGAAATTGCAGTTTTAAACAGGGGAAAATTGCATTAAAGTGGAACAGAACTATAATCCAGCGAGAAGAAGGTAACCAGAATAATTGAAAGCACGAGCAATGCCATCTGAGTACTATTTAAAGGTACTATATATTTAGCCTCTAGTGAAGGCAGCAAGTTACTGGGCCAAGGAGAACAGAGATTTTTATAGCAATCCACAATATTCGAAAGGCTGCTGGTACTTTTTGTCGCTACAGAGGACAAGTCTAACAGCAAGTGCAAGTGGTATAGTAAAACAAGTATTAGTATGATATGGCAACTTTCTAATATTTTGAGCTCTCAAATAGTGCCCTAAGAGATTGCCTCAGGCCCTTGCCTTTTCCCCATTGAATACTGTTCCCTTCTTCTGAGACAGAAGAGGTAAACAGAGATGGTAGATTTGGGCTACCTGCATACTAAGTTTACTTTTAGAAAGAAATTCCATTCTTCCTTGATGGCTTCTGACTTTACCCTTAGAGGATGAAGATTTTCTTCCTTTGAATAACTGCAGATCAGTATGCCACTGATTATGAAGGGAATCCTGGAGAAAAAATTTTAGAAATAATTTGATCAAGTATAGCAAACTATTAGATACACCCCTGGATAAACATATAGTGTCCAAAGGTGACCACTTTGAAGAAGACAACCCTCAACTGAATACATAAAAATTACTTTCGTTACTTATTGCTTGTTAGTTTTCATCAAAATGTAATGCTTACACAGAGGACAGTGATGAGAAATTTAAACTCAATTGTGGTTTTCAGATTCCATTCAGATAGGTAAAGATCTGGGTATGTGCTTATTATGCCATTGCCTGTTGATTTAATTTCCTTCTTAATTTAGGAGCTCATCTTCACTCCCTGTTAATTTGCCTCATCTATAGTGCAATTATCTGTCTCTCTCTTTTTTAAATTTGAAGGTGATCTATACTTCTGAAAGAGGTAAGCCAGAATTAGAAAAGAAAAGAGAAATTGTCCCTGAAACTTTGTTTTCATTGCTTAGCAAGTTTTACAATTAATGACAGAAGTTTCTCTTGTGGCCATTCTTACCAAAGACTGTGCTTATTTATTTTCCCCAATAGTCTCATGTGACCTTGTTAAAAGTTTCATGTAATTCCCCAATAAATTACATTTACTGATTTACTTCTATCTAGTATTTTATTGACATTTCCAGATAAGTTTAATAGGATGGAGAGAAACAGTGTTTTCTTTATAGACTCAGTGGGCAATTTGATCTTAGCAGGTTAACCTTATCCTGATGTTGAAAGAGGCTATTCTTAATTAGACTCTATCAGTTTCTCTATTATCACCAAGAGAGCTTCTGGTCTGTAATTCTATAAATCTTAATTTGATTGTTTTTTCTTTTCTAAAGAAAAGCTTCATATTAGCAAAATCACGATATTTGGAAATAGTTCCTGGATTTCCAGATACGTTGCATGTCCTTCTGTAGCTCAGCCATTTCACACTTTATTTCCTTCAGAAACTCTCAGTTGAATACCATCTGGCCATGGTGATTTATTGCTGTGGATTTTCTCAAGTTGCTCTATTATTTCCTCCTAGGAGATTGCTCTCTACAACTGCCCCACTGATTTTCTCAGAAAGTGCCCTTGGAATAGTCGTTTCCCCTCTATCTTGTACAGCAAAGGTCAATGCAAAATGAAACTAAATTAAACTTCTCTGCCACTTCTCACCCTCTTATTTGCTGCCTTCATTACCTGCAGAGAAGCTCGGCAGTTAGTCCAACCCTTCATATTGGCTCTTTGGTCCTCACGTTTTTTCTTTTCTTTTTTCTTTTTCTTTTCAGCTTCTTCTTTCCCTGACAGTACACTTTTGGTATTTAATTCAGAAAATGAAAAACAGTTATGTTATAAGATGTTCTAGATGCTTTCAAGGTGTTCATGAATGTGTCTATGGAATTGTTTCTGGGTTTGTTTTTATTTTTTTTAAACTATACACAGATTTTTCTTTTGACCTTTCAGATACTGTCATAGTGCATACATCTCTGTGGCCAGTGTCTTTATCTGTCTTCCAAGCAGCCTGGATGGTTATTAAACATTTCACTTCCCTCTTGGAGAGCTGCCAACCAGTTTTTTCTTCAGAAGATATACTTTGTGAAGTTTCACCTTACGGGTTAACATTAGGGATACCCATACTAATTAGAACATGAGCTTTAATTAGGCAGCCTTCCCCATTTCTGAGTTTCATTCCTACATGTACTCACCTGTGGTAATTCCTATATGTTTTATGTTAATCTGATTCCTCTTTTGTAACTGCACAAATAAGCCAGGAGAAGGCATTTTAATTATTTCTTCTACACATTGTGCATTTCTGTCATTCATTTCTCTAATAATGGACATAATTAAAATCATTCATTGAAATAACCTTCCTAGAAAAGAATAGTGAACAGTAAAAGTTAAAAGCAATTTGTATTATTCTTTCATATTCTATAGTTAACATAACATTTTTTACACCTGAACTTTGTTCAAATAATTATTTTATTTTAAAAAAGGTTACTTACTGTGCTTTTAAATATAGTTGATTGTGATTGAAATATACTTCTACCTTCATTCAAAGTATGTTTGTACAGAATTTTTAAACTTATAACTCAAGTAATAAAACATCAGAAGTTAAAATTTTTTAAATTTCTAGAATTTCAATTTATGAAAAACATAAAGGATTAAATATCAAATTCTGGATACTGTATGTGTGATTCAATCTTTCCTTAAGGTTCAGATGTAAATATTACCAGTCACACATCCCCTCATAACTGAATAGTGTCTCCATTACCCTGTTTGTATGGAGAATGACAGATCATAAACAGCCAGGCTGTTTTAAAAATGAGTTAGGTCTATAACACTTTAATGCTGGTATGGATATGTTCCTTGCATTTTTCAATAGCTTAAGATACCATCCATCTGAAAGCTACTTTGTACACGAACAAATCCATATACATCTTTTATAGGAGTACCTTTATACATATATATATGTATATAGGTATGTCCATATACATATATAACCTCCCAAAAAATATGTACTATAATTCTAAAACCTGTCTTTTTACCTTCATCCCAAACATTTAGACATTTTTTCAAAGACATCCAAAAGGCCAAGCGGTATGCACGGAGTATAGTGTTCCCAAAACCAGGTATTGAAAAGACTATCCATTTCCCATTATGTGTTCTTAGAACCCTTGTAGAAGACTGGTTGACCACAGAGGTATAGATTTATTTTTAGCCTCTGTTTGGTTCCATTAGTCTATATGTCTGTTGTTATGCCAGTAACATACTGTGTTTATTACTTTAGCTTTATAAAAAACTTGCTCACAGCAGAGGAAACAAAGGATTGTTTTGGCTATTTTGTGGTCTTTGGTCAGCAATGTTTTTGGTTCCAATTCCTTCTAATCTTCAAAAATAAAATATACAAAATGCAATATTGTTTTGGCTATTTGTGGTCTTTTGTGGTTCCAGATGAATTTTAGAATTTTTTTTCTGTTTATATAAAGAATGACATTGGGAATTTAATAGGGATTGAATTGAATCTGTAGATCACTTTGGGTAATACAAGCATTACCAAGCAAAAGGCTTGGTAGGAAAAGATCTTATTTTAGTAAATGCTATTTAATGCTGTAAAGTTAACACTCTACTAAAATATATGGCAGAGTCAGGTAACTTACACTAAAATAGCTTTCATAATTATATATAACAATTGACAACTTCTGAAGACATAAGTCAATGAGTCTTTTTCTTTTTCAATGTAGTAGATACTCAATGTAGTAGTAATTATTTAATACATTTGTAAGGTATTAGTACTGCTTGGAGCAAGGGTGTATTAAAATGTTCATAGGGCTTGTCTTCCAATGAATTCTTTTACAGGTAAATATTGTATTAGTTAATATCTCAAACATACTTAGGTAAATTTGAGTAACTACACGTAGGTCCTAGTCAAGGTAAACTTACATAATAACCCAATAAGGTATTGCACCTCGCAATGCAGTCCAGTGTAGGTGCAATCAGGATTCTCCAGAGTTCCAGTACTTTCTCTTCTAGCAAGTTATTCTTGTATTGGAGAAGCCACAGGACAGCCTTTCGCTTGAATTTGATTCCATCTTCACTTAAGCAGAATTAGGTTCAAGTTCCGAGCGCGTGACTAGTATTATTTTCCACTTTTTTCAATCCTGTTACCTTCTTCTTTGGGTCAGTAATTTTTTCAGTGGTGTTTGGCATGGACAAGGAAAACAAAGAAAAAAATTAGATGCCAGTGTTCATGTAAGTATTTTTTCCAGAAACATGATTGAAGTATATTTTTAAGATAGACAATTACCTGGTCGTAGTGCAAGGCAAGGATGTCCACTCTTGCCACTTCTATTCAACATAATACTAAAAGTTCTAGCCATAACAGTTAGGTAAGTAAAAGAAATAACAGACACCTAAATCCAAAAGGAAGAAGCAAATTTACCTCTGCTTGCAGATGACATGGTTATATACATAGAAAATCTTAAAAACTTAACAACAACAAAGAATCCTGTTGGAATTGATAAATAAATTCAGTAAATTTTCAACATACAAAGATAACTAGTGTTTCCATATACAAATGATGAGCTATCTAAAAATCAAGAAAATAGTCCTATTCGTAGTAGCAATAAAAATAGTAAAATACTTAGGAATAATCTTAATCAAAAAGTGAAAGACTTGTTCACTGAACATTATTAAATGTTGATGAAAGAAATTTTATTTAAAAGTAAATGATAAATAGGAAAACATCCCATGTCTTGAATTAGAAGAATTGATACTGTTAAAATGCTTGTATTACCCAAAGTGATCTACAGATTCAATTCCATCCCTATTAAATTCCCAATGTCATTCTTTATATAAACAGAAAAAAAATTCTAAAATTTTTCTGGAACCACAAAAGACCACAAATAGCCAAAACAATCTTGAGCAAGAAGACAAAAATAGAAGGATCAAACATCCTATTTTCAAAATACATTATAAAGCTACAGTAATAAACACAGTATAACTGGCATAACAACAGACATATAGACTAATGGAACCAAACAGAACCTAAAAATAAATCTATACCTCTGTGGTCAACCAGTCTTCTACAAGGGTTCTAAGAACACATAACGGGAAATGGATAGTCTTTTTCAATAACTGGTTTTGGGAACACTATCCTCCATGCATAAGAAGTGGATACTTTTCTTGCATCAGATACAAAAATCAACTCAAGATAGATTTAAGACTTAAATACAAATCCAAAAATATAAAGCTATTTGAAGAAAACATAGGTATAAATCCTCTTATTATTAGTCTTGGTGATGATTTTTTATATATGACACAAAAATCACAGGCAACAAAAGCAAAAATTGACATAAAGGATTATATCATACTAAAAAACTTGCTCACAGCAAAGGAAACAACAGAGTGAAAAGGCTACCTACAGAGTTTGAAACATATTTGTAAGTCACATATTTGATAGGAATTAATTTTCAAAACACATAAGGAACCCATGAAACTCAATAGCAAAAATGCAAATAACCTGGTTAAAAAAATGGACAAAGGATTTAGACATTTTTTCCAAAGAAGACATACAAAAGGCCAAGTGGTATATGAAAAGATACTCAGCTCACTGTAATCATCAGGGAAGTGCAAATCAAAACCACAGTGAGATATCACATTACACATGTTAGAATGATTAATATCAGAAAGACACAATATTACAGATGTTGGAAATCCTTGTGTACTGTTTGTGGCAATGTGTATTGGTACAGCCATTATGAAACATAATATGGAGGATCCTCAAAAATTTAAATATTGTAACCACCATGATTCAGTGTGTGTCCCACAGAAATGAAATAATCAATATTTCAAAGAGATACTTGCATTCCTGTATTCATTTGAGCATTATTTACAATAGCTAAGGTATGGAAACAGCCTAAATGTCTGTAAGTGTATGAATAAGTAAAGAAAATGGGGTATATCTATACAATAAACAATTATTCAGCCTTAAAAATGAAGAAAATCCAGTCGTTT
>CAUYRH010127358.1:0-18825 GCA_963574655.1 Perodicticus potto | reverse complement strand
CCCACTTTAAAGTCCCCACATTCACTTTGCTTTCCCTTCTCCAGCACACAGATTCAGTCTCTGTTGCATTGCCTGGGGTTGGGGAGAATTGATATAAGCAATGTAAGACTATCTTTCCTACCCTCTCTTTTTTTTTTTTTTGCGGTTTTGGGCCATGGCTGGGTTTGAACCTGCCACCTCCAGCATATGGGGCCAGCGCCCTACTCACTGAGCCACAGGCGTCGCCCTATAGTATACATACTCTTATTTGACAATGTGAACATTACTTTCTTTGCATTGTTATTATTAATATTGCTTAATATTTCGATGCAGTAATCATCTGTTTTCTTTTCTGAATGTATTTATTTTCGTTTCTTTTTTTATGAGGTTTTTGTTTCTAGTCCTTATCTTAAATATTGTTTTGTTAAATTTTAAGCCTTTTTAATTCCGTGAAGGCAAAAAGTGGAAACCTAATAAACACATGTATATGTAAAAATAAAAAAAAAAGAATTCTATCAATTGATAATTGATAACAGTAATAATATTATTGTTATTACTTTTAGGTGGTAAAAACTCTCCACTTGGCCATCTCATTTATAGTTAGCAACACTACAAAAATCTTTTATATCTTTAAACTCAACAGGGTTATACTGTTTTTCAATAGAACTAAAATCCATTCTATAAATCACCAAGTTAATCTGAAATTCTAGTGTCTGAATGATCCATGGGAGGACAGTTCTTGTCAACCTCTCAAGGGATCTTTATCTGAAAAATTTTACAGATCACTGATAGTGGAATTGCCTAACCAATTGCTCCAGGAGTAGTTTTTAAAATGGTAGGAGCTGTGGATTTTAAAAGCATGTGCTAACGAATTCGTATTTATGTTATCTCCATTATCTTTAGATCCTTTGAGCTTTCCTTCTTTCCTAAAATAACTGCATCAGCCTAAAAACAATGCCAAGCATAAATGATTCAGGACAATTAATTAGAAACTGTTTCTCATGGTTACAATTTGAGTACAAAGTTTTCCAGCAGTCAAGATAGAACTTTTCAAATATTTGACATGTTTACAATTTATAAGCATGTTCTCCTTTGATTTTCATGGTAATTTTTCTTTTGTGTTGTAGAAGACCCTCATTAAAAATGTTTGTCATAAAATGAAGTCATATTTCAGATACATTTTGAATATTTTATCTTTTCTATTTATCCTTATACTTTCTTAAGCTGGCATTAAGGAGAAGAACCATCCTTTCCAAAGGCAAGCCACTTCAACACATGAGGTTTCCAAAAGTATTACTAATTCAGAGTGGTTTGAATAACCGGCAGGGATAATTCCAGCATTGCCTGTCAAGCCCACAAACATTCAGAAATAACAAGCTATAAAAGGGTGAAGCTAAGTGCCATTGTTTTGAGAAACTGAGCCTATCTCACTAATTTGATACTGGCGTCACTTCGTTCCATTCCATCTCTACAATTTTATGATTTAGATGATACAGTGTTGATATGTACTTTTCTTTCTCTCCTACCCTGGTGTATCTTACATGGGTATAAACCACACAAACACCCTTTCAAATGGCTGACTGCCAGGACTAGTTTCCAAAGCCCTGAATTCTTTTCCCAGTCTCATGCTTTGAAATTGGAAGGGAAATCCATTTGTTTTAGCTTGTTCATTTATTTTCTTTGGTCTGGTGTAGCTTAAGTGCCATTAAGTGTTTCTATGACATCTGAACATAAGGGGAGAAGGAAGTACAAGACGTGTTACAAGCGCAGAGGGTATAGCAGTGTGCTACAGAATTTCAGAGAGCCATCACACACAGCAAGCTCAGCATTTTCCTCTCCACTTTTGATCATTTACCTTTAAATCCTTTTAGCACATAATCAACTCCATCTTCATTAGTTGAATCTACATAATACAAATTAAAATGAAAAGTTTATATCACAATGCCTGTCAAAGTAAAACTGTTATCGTTATATTAGAAAAACTTTAAGGCTTTTCTTTTTTTATTACAGATAGTGAACGTCTCAGCTCTAAACCATAAAAACTCCTAATCCTATTAAAGTGAGTCTTACTTAAGAATCTAAATATAGAAGTTACAATAGACTGATTACTTTAATGACTCCAATTCTTCATCTCTCCTTCCATCCACAGTCTGCTATACGACTTTGCATAACACTCCACCCAGAAAGATGGGATAGATTTCTATACACCTTGATTTTGAATTCACCTTGTGACCTGCTTTTACAATGGGTTGTTAGCAGCTATTGCCCAGACAGGTCTTCAGAAAAGTGGCTTTCATGTGAAAATGGCCAGGGTAGCCTGCTCGTGGTTGGAAGGCACATGGAGCAGGGCCCACGTTCACCCAGTCACTCCAGCCAAGGTCATACGACATCAGACAAGGCTAGTTGATCAGAAAAAGGAACTACCCAGCAAAGATCCACAGAGCTGTCTAGTTACTCCAGCTGCCTGCAGAAGCAAAACAGATCCCAGCCAAGATCACCTGAGCACATAATTGTGAATAAATAGCTGACTGTTTCAAGTTTTTAAGATGTTGCGGTTGTTCGTTTTATAATATTTTTGTGGCAATCTGTACAAAGTGTACACATTCATAAACATATACACACTTTATGATATAAATACTCAAAATGTGTTGTAAGGCAAAAGTATGTTTTTTAACAATTCATAAGTGTTTAGCACTTACCTATATGTAAATAAATTTTGTGGTAGATTTAGAAAGATTAATGTTTCAATCACAAAAATAGACCATTTTACCTGAAGGCACTTTGTCTAAACCCCTTTGCCTAAAAGGACTTTCAAAATCTTCAGATCCCCTTGCAATGTTAGTATATATTATAATAATTTATTATTACCTTTTACATTTGGGGGGAAATTTAGTATTTTAAATATTTAATTCTGAGGATGCTTTAAATTTGTATATCTAATAAATGTTAAACTCGTAACACTTTGGGAAAGACGAAAATATTTTTTATTTATTATTTTATTTAGTATTTCATTCACTTTTTAATATGCTAACACCTAGAAAAAAATTTCAATTAAAAAAGATTAGCAATCAATTTCTGCCATAACACTAAGTCTCAACATACAGCATATGCAATCTTGACGTACTTCAATAATAAATTATTCTGTGAATTCTGTTGTATTTCTTGACCCAGCGTTTCTCTATGGAATAAATATGCTGAAAACATTTAAATCTTATTCGACATGCTGCAAACCTGAAATATCTTTAACTCTTCAGAAATGAAATATTTCAAATTAGCTAACGTCCTTTCAGTTTGCAAAAACTCAGTGAGGGAAGAAATGAAAAATGACAATGTCATCGTCAAGAAATGCTGTAAATTTGATAAACATGCACTATAAATATTTTTAAATATGTTAAATGTGTGGGAGTGAACTGAAATTTAGTTCTCTTTACTTTGTCCTGCTGCCATCCATGTGGTTAAAAAAACAATTTGGGATTTACAAAGGAATTATGGGCATGTTACCATTTATGTTCAATTATCTAAAAATGTGGTACAAAACAGAAAGGGGAGAAACAAATCCATAATGCAATAAAGGGAAAATAGAGATTTTGCAGACACTCTCTCACCCTCAAAGAAAGAAAGCACATATAACCCTAGGAAGAATTAAAATATTTCATGCAAATTAGAGAAGGAAATACACAAATTAATCCATATTTGTCAAGGTATATTATATTTTAGATGCTTGAAAAGGGAGCCCACCAGCGCCCATATTAAATGCTCTCCAATCTCATTTGCCTTACTGCCACTCATGAGTGGCCAGATTGGTTTCATAATGGAAAACTCTTCATAAACTACAAAATTCCACATAATTCTAACATTTTTGGATTACAGAATCTGAAATTTAGCCCAAAGGTATATTGTTTTGCTTATTCAGAGCAAATGGTTCTATGTTGAAAACAACAGTAGTTAAGAAAAACAGTGTTGGAAAAACAATTATAATTACCCCCAAAACAACAGTAGTTAAGAAAAACAGTGTTGGAAAAACAATTACAATTACCCCCATAGTGGTGAGATCTGAAAAACTCTCATCATCTTGCTTAAAATATTTATAAAGATATAATAAATGGCAACAATGTTCAAGATGATATAAAACAGAGCCTCCAGTAGATGTTGGGGGGGGGGGATTGAGGTGGGGGGTGGGAAATTCTGATAGCTGCAGTATTATCAGCGGGGTTAGACTGAAAAACCCTATTAGTCATAAGCCATTAGAAGGACCTGAAGCCATATCAACAAAGAAGGCTAAAGAACGACTGTAATAAAATCAGACATTGGTGCAGATTGACTGGGCTTTCCTCACAGAATTCCTTATGTAACTGTTGAAATGTAATTTGATTTTACTACCACTGAAGTAGACAGTGCCCTCAAGTGGGCATTAGATTCAAAGCACCTCTCGCTGCCACCATCCTACCTTGCCGGGGGTTCGGCAGTTCACAGTTCACGCAGAAAGTTTGCTGCACGCACTTTGCAATTGCTGGCAAGCCCACCCTTCACTCAGAGACCAGCCAGCTGAGAGCCAGCCAACCTCAAGGAGTCACTGTCAGCAGAAATTCTGAATCAAAGTCGTGTGCACACGGTGCAGTGGCCAGGAGTGAGTGGCAGGTTTTATCATCTAAGTTTTAAGCACTTAATGTCCTTTCCAGAAAGGCAACTGGTACAGAAACTTTGAAAAGAAAACAGACAGAACAATGGCTACAGAGAAGCAGGCAACATTTTTTTCCACCATGAAAGCAAGCAGAAAAAAATTTTAAAATGTATTTTGAACAAGACAGTAATTATATCCAAGTGGAGATATAGGCAAGTTTGATATAATTGTTATCTTCTTCAAAATACATTTTGAAAGTTTCCTCTGCTTGCTTTCATGGCGGAAAAAATGTTGCCTGCTTCTAGACTTACACGTTGTAGGATCTGAGTAACAACATAACGTTAAAGATACTTTTGAGTAAAATAAAATATTTTGTCATGTTTAGGACTTAAATGACTTAGTTTGACTATAAATAAACAGTTAAGTAGTTTGTTAATTTAACAGTTGGGTCCACTCCTGTCCCCACTAAATAAATATTAAATAAATAAAGAATATCTGTTTGAAAGGTCAATAAATCATTGGCCCGTGCAATGCAATCTCACATTCCAGGCATATTCTATATAATCCTCAACTAAGCATGTTCAAACTTCTGAAGCGCACTGTACTTATGGTCCGAAATAAGATACATATATTTAAAATCAATAAAACACTAAGACCCAGTTTGAAGTCAGTGTCGGTCCCGGTTCAGGGAACATGTATGTAATTGTAGTAGACACAAATCCAGCAAATTCCCTCTTTTCTGCAGAGGAAATATTCTTTACACTTGTCATTTAAACTTACAAGTCTGGAAGCACTTGGGTACATAAATGATAATGGGTGTTAGCAAATTTTATCCTGAGATAAGAAGTCACTTCAAAATAGGTGGATTTGCAAAGGCAGAAAGAAAAGGAAAGAGTTCTAGGAGCTGCTCTTGGCGATGGGGTATATGGGTGGGGGCAATTACAGAAACAAAAAGGCACAGAAAGATGAAACAAGGTGAAAAAAAAAAATCTGGGCACCAGAATTAAAACAAAGCTCTGCTGTGCACAGCATTCTTGTTTGTTTCTTATTTCTACTTTATTCCTGCTTTGGTTCGCAGCTCTCTGTGAAAATTTAATTACTATCATCAGTTTTGAAACATTCCCTAGCCCTTCCCAGACCTGACTCTGACAAAGGGGGCTCTATCCACCCCCAGGAGGACAGTAACTGGGTAGGATACCAAAGTTATCCTATATGTTAGCTAAAATAAATAAGCCTAGGTGATGTCTCACTGTCCAAGTATAGAAGTAGAAGATTTTCTCTAACCCATAGAACATTAACTAGAGATGAAAAAGAATACATACTTTTAAAGAGTATTTGCTATATTGAGTTTAAAAACATTGTTAAACTTCTTGGGGAATCAGTATGGATGCCCCTCTAGCTATGATGAGGTGATGTCATTGTATACTTTTTGTGGTATCTGGCACCTGACATAAGCAAAACAGGCTTCAAATAATTAGCGTGTGTCCACAGGACTGCAGTTTGGACACCCCTGCAAGTCAAACCATCATAAACTGGAGAACATCTGTATTATATTTGCTTTGCATGGTGAATGGTTACCATTTTGTTACTCTTTTTTCCCTTTTGCATTTTCATATTTGTATTCAGAATCATTTTCCTTCTTCTAGAAGAATTCCCTTTATTTATTCCTTGTAATGCTGGCCTCCCAGTGAAGAATTTTCAGAATCCTTGCCTGCAAATATTTTTATTTCATCTCTATTTGAAGAAACTTTTCAGTAAGCAAAGAACTCTAAGTTAGCATTTACTTTCTTTTCCAACTTTAAAGATATTCTCTTATCTGAATTCTGTTGATTCCCTTAAGAAGTCATTAGTTTTATTGCGGGTATTGTGAAGGTTAATACATCTTTTTGTCTCAGGCTATTTTTCTTTTTTGTATTCTATTCCCAGGCTGGTGGTTTGAAACAATATTACCATAATGTAGTTAGGTGATTTTTTTGTTTGTTTCATACTTCTACTTTATTCCTGCTTTGGTTCACAGCTCTCTGTGAAACTTTAATTACTATCATCACTTTGGAAACATTCCCAATCATTGTGTCTTCAAATATTGCTTCTGCTCCATTCACTCATTCTTCTGTGAGTTCAATTATGTCTATAAATTGTGTCCAGTGTGTTTTATGATATTTTTGTATTTCCAATTCTTTCATTTTCTGTACTTCAGTCTTTCTTGACATGTGACTCATACAAGCTTTTCTTCGGCTGTGGCAACCTACTGTTAAACACATCTATTGAGGTTATTTTTTCCCTTGAATTTAGATGCAGTCTATTATTACTTTTTTTACTTTGAAATATTAAGTGGGTACAAATGTTTATGTTCTATGGACAGCTTTTATAATGCTTGATTTAGGGCTAATAGTGAGCCATCACCTGGATGGTGTTCATTGTCCCCATTAGGTAAGTTTTTACCTCTTCCCATTTGATTCCCCAGCATTTTTACTTCTCTTTGTGCCCATGTGAGCTCTTTGGTTAGTTCCAAGTTGTTTGAGAGTAAATGTTGTGTCTGCTTTCCCTTCTTGAGATATTTTGCCTAGGATAATCGTTTCCAGTTCCATGCAAATTAACGCAAAAGACATTAATTCATTTCTTTTTGTGGCTGAGTAGTACTCCATAGGATACATCTATCACGTTTCGTTTATCCTCTCACCAGTTGATGGGCACTTAGTTTGGTTCCACAGCTCTGCAGTTTTCAGTTGTGGTGTAATGACCATTCGAGAGCAGTTGTCTTATTGATAAAATGACTTCTTTCCTGTGGGTAGGTACACAGTAGTGGGGTTGCTGGATCACATGGCCCATCTACTTTTAATTCTTGGAGGAATCTCCATACTGTTTTTCACAGAGTTTGTAGTAATTTGCAGTCCCACCAACCGTGTATAAGGGTTCATTTCTTTCTGCAATCACATCAACATTATTGTTTGAGGGCTTTTTAGTAACACCATTCTGACAGAACTAAGATAATATCTCATTCTGGTTTTAATTTGCATTTGCATTTCCATGATGTGGATTATTATTATTTCACGTTTGCTGGCCATTTGTCTATCTTCTTCTGAAAAGCTTCTGTTCATATATGTTGCCCACCTTTTAATGGGGTTGTTTTCTTTTTTTCTTTTTTTAATTCAGAATATTACGGGGGTACAAACGTTTTGGTTACATGGCTTGTTTTTGCACTTCCTAAATCAAAATTCTAAGTGTCTCCATCATCCAGATAGCGTGCATTGTACCCACCAGGCACAATTTCACCCATCCTCTCCCCCACCTACTTGATTTCCACTGACTTTGACTTTGTTCTGTGCACATGTGTGCTTATCAGTTAGATCCAATTTAATAGTATATCTGGTATTTGTTCTTCCACTCTTGAGATATTTCACATAGGATAATGGTCTCCCGTTCCAATCAGATTGTTGCAAAAGGTATTAATTCACTTCCTTTTAAGACTGAGTAGTACTCCATGGTATAGAATATCCCATTTTATTAATCCTGAATAATGAATTGATGGCCACTTGGGTTGATTGCACATCTTTGCATTTGTGAATTGTGATATGATAAACATTGGAGTGCAGGTGTCTTTTGGATAAAATAACACTTTTTCCTTTGGATAAATCTCCAGAAATGGGATTGCCAGATCAAATGGTAGGTCTATGTTTAGTTTTTTCAAGAAACTCCATACTGTTTCCATAGAGGTCGTACTAGTCTGCAGTCCCACTAACAGTACATAAGTGTTTCTTCCTCTCTGCATCCCTGTCAGCATCTATTATTTGGGAACTTTTTGATAAAACCCATTCGCACTGGCATTAGATGATAACTCATTGTGGTTTTTAATTGCATTTCCCTGATGACAAGTGATACTGAGCATTTTCTCATACGTTTATTAGCCATTAGTCTGTCTTTTCCTTAAATGTTTCTGCTAATATCTTTTGCTGCTTTTTAATGGTTGGTTTTTGATTCGTTTGAATTCTTTGTGTAATAGATTCTAGATATTAGCCCTTTATTGCATATATAGTTTGCAAATATTTTCTCCCATTCTGTGAGTTGTTCATTTGGTCTGTTAATTATTTATTTTGCTATGTATAAGCTTTTAAATTTAATCAAATACCATTTATTTATTTTAGTGGTTGTCATAATTGCCTTTGGGGTCTTAGTCATAAATTCTTTGCTTAATCTGATATCTAAAAATGTTCATACTCTATTTTCTCCTAGAATCTTTATGGTTTCATGGCTTTCAGGTCTTTTATCAACATTGAACTAAATTTTGTAAGTAGTGAGATCTAGGGCTCCTGTTTCATTCTTCTGCATGTGGTTATCCAATTTTCCCAGCACTATTTATCGAATAGGGGTTATTTTTCCCGATGTATGCTGTTCTCTGTTTTGTCAAAGATCAGTTAGGTATCTGGGTTTTCTGTTCTGTTCTATTACTCTGTGTCTCTATTTTTGTACTAATATCATGCTGTTTGGGTTACAGTAGCCTGGTAGTACAATCTGAAGTCTGGCAATGTGATGCCTCCAGATTTGTTCTTTTTGCTTAGGATTGCTTTGGCTATTTGAGTTCTTTATTGGTTCAAAGTGAAACATAACATTATTTTTCTAGATTTGTAAAATGTGGCATTGGTATTTTGATGGAGGTTGCATTCAATCTGTAAATTCAATTCATACTTAGGGCCGTATGGACATATCAACAATATTGATTCTACTGACCCATGAGCACAGCATGTTTTTCCGTTTGTTATGTCATCTGTGATTTCCTTCATCATTCTTCTTTCTGGTTAAGTATATTCCTAAGTATTTTATTTTCTTTGTAGCTACCGTGAATGACATTGAGGCTTTGATTTGACTCCCAACTTGACTGTTATTGGTATATAGAAAAGCTAATTGATTTGTGTACCCTCCTATACACTGTATATGTTCATAGCATTTCAGATATGGTAAATATTTATGTTAATTTCTTATAAACATGAAAAATTATTCTTTTTATTTCAGATTAATTTGAGGTTACAAAGAACTAGGTTATAGTGTTTGCATTTGTTAGGTCTAGTCCCTGTTGTAATTGTGTCCAACCCCAAAGAACTGGACCATACACCCCACATTGTACCCATTCAGTGGAAGCACACCAATCTCCTCCTTCCTCCATGGCCCCCTTCATCCTTCCCCCTCCTGCCATCTTGAATTGAATTGAGTTTTTCTTTTGTGTAGGCTTGTATTAGATTATCTACTGGCTTCATATTGGTTTTGAGTATGTTGAATACTTGCATTTCCATTCTTGTGATACTTTACTAAAGAGACTGTGTTTCAACTCCATCCAGATTAATACAAAAGATGTAAGGTTACCATCACTTTTTTATGGTTCAATAGTATTCCATAGAATACATAGACCACAGTTTGTTACTATGGCTCAATAGTATTCCATAGGATACACATACCACATTCCTGGGTTTATGGGCATTTAGATTGTCTCCAAATCTTGGCGATTGTAAATTGAGTTGTGATAAACAATCTAGGGCAAATCTTTTTATGATACAATGATTTTTTTTTCTTCTGGGTAGTTGCCTAGTAATGGAATTGTGGGGTCACCTGGGAGATCTAATTTGAGTTCTTTGAGGATTCTCCCTACTTCTTTCCATGGAGGCTGTTTTAGTTTGAAGTACCACCAAAAGTGTTAAAGTGTTGCCTTCTCTTCATATCCATGCCAACAACTGCATCTTTGGGACTTTCTGACGTTGGTTATTCTCACTGGGGTTAGGTGATTTCTCAGGGTGGTTTTGATTTGCATTTCTCTGATGATCAGGGACAATGAACATTTTTTCATATGTTTCTTAGCCATTCATCTGTTCCTCAGAGAAGGTTCTGTTCATGTTTCTTGCCAGTGGTAGATGGGATTGTTTGGTCTTTTCTTGTTGATGGAGTTCTCTGTAGATTCTAGTTATAAACCCTTTGTCAGATTCATAACATGAAAATATCTTTTCCCATTATGCAGGTTGTCTGTTTGCTTTAATTGTTGTATCTTTAGTTTTGCAGAAGCTTTTCAGTGTAATTATTTACTTGCTTATTTTGTTTGTTTATTTGTTATGTTGTTGCAACTGCCATTGAAGTCTTCATAAAATCTTTCGACAGGCAGACAGCATCAAGAGTTTTGCCCACATTTTCTTCTAGGATTTTTATCATTTCATGTCTTAGATTTAAACATTTTGTTCATCTTAAATCAATTTTAGTAAGTGGTAAAAGGTGCAGGTACAGTTTTGGCTTTTACACGTGATTACCTAGTTCTCCCAGCACCACCTATTGAATAGGAATTCTTTTCCCCAGTGTATGCTTTTGTTTAGTTTATTGAAGATCAGATGGCAATAAGACACTGGATTTATCTCATGGTTTTCTATTTCATTCCATATCTCTATATCTCTATATTTGTGCAAATACCATAATGTTGGGATCAATGTGGACTTGTAATATAACCTGAAGTTGGGAAGAGTGATACCTCTGGCTTTGTTTTTATTGTTAAGAATTGCCTTGGCCATACTAGGTTTTTTCTGGTTCCATACAAAATGAAGAACTATTTTCCAGTTCTTCAAAGTATGTTGGTATTTTAATGGGGATTACATTGAATCTGTAGATTGTTTTAGGTGGTATAAACATTATAACAATGTTGATTCTTCTAGTCAAGAGCATGGTATGTTCTTCCATTTGTTAATGTCTTCTACTAGTTCTTTTCGTAGGGTTTCATAATTCTCTTTGTAGAGGTCCTTCACCTCATTTGTCAGCTCTATCCATAGGTTATTTTATTTTCTTGGAAGCTACTCTGAAGGGAATTGTGTGTTTGATTGTCTTCTCAACTTGGCTGTTATTGGCATATAAAAAGGCTACTGATTTGTGGACATTCATTTTATGCCCCATGACATTACTATATTTCTTGAATACCTCCAGGAGTCTTAGAGATCTGGGGATTTCTAAGTATAATATCATGTCATTGGCAAAGAGCAAAGATTTGGCCTCCTCAGCCCTTATTTGGATGTCTTTAGCCTCTTTCTCCTACCTGATTGCATTGGCTAGAACTTCCAGCACTATGTTGAATAGCAGTGGCCATAGAGGAAATCCTTGTCTGGTTCCAGTTCTAAGTGGAAAAGCTTTCAGTTTTACTCCATTGAGTATGATATTAGCTGTGAGTTTGCCATAGACGTCTTTAATCCATTTAAGAAATGTGCCATCTATGCTTATTTTCTTAAGTGTTCTTGCTAGAAAAGGATTCTGAATTTTATAAAATGCTTTTTCTGAATCTATTGAGAGGATCATATTGTCTTTGTTTTGTTTCTATTGATATGGTAAATTATATTTATGGATTTGTGTATATTAAACCAATCTTGCTTCCCTGGGATGAGCTTACTTGATTGTGATGTGTGGTTTTTTAAATGTGTACCTGTAAACTATTTACTAAAATTTTATTGAGTATTTTTGCATCAATATTCATTAGTGAATTTGGTCTATAGTTTTCCTTTTTGGCTGGGTCCTTTCCTGGTTTTGGAAGGAGGGTGATGTTTGCTTCATAGAACGTGTTGGGGAAGGTTCCATCTCCGATGTTTTGGAAAAGATTCTAAAGTATAGGTACAAACTTCTCTTTGAAGGCTTGATATAATTCTGGTGTGAAGCTATCTGGTCCAGGGAGTGTTTTTCTTGGAAGGATTTTTACTGTTTCTTTAATTTTAGTGCTTGATAATGGTCTATTCAAGAGATCTTGGTTAAGTCTGGGGAGATGGTGTGATTCCAGATATTGGTATATTTTCTCCAGAAACTGTGAAATTTATGAGCATAGAGTTTCTTGTAGTTATAATCTCTCGTATCTCTGTGGTATCTGTTGTTACCCCTTTTTTTGTTTCTGATTGAGGTTATTAGAGATCTTACTTTTCTGTTTCTAATTAATCTGGCCAAAGGTATATCAATTTGATTTATCTTTTAGAAGAACCAATTTTTATTTTTATTAATTTTCTGAATGATTCTTCTGTTTTCAATATGGAAATATTTTTCCTGGACACCAGGTGGCAAGCTGGGATTTGGAGATGGTAATCATGCCACTGATTCTGTCACATGAGATGGGGGCTAAATGCCACTATCTAGTTGCTAAAGAGACTCATTCTCATCTTCCTGATTTATTTGTCTTTAATCCTTACTTAGGAACCTGTAGTTCTTGCCAGACCACTTAAGAGATATACTTCGCCTTTCCTAGCAATGCCCCTTGGCCACAAAGAGGCTTCCCAAGAGGAGCAGATTCCATCCAAATCCCCCCAAGGGTCATCTCAGCAGGTGTGCCAGCCTCACAATAGGATTCTGTGAGCTGTTCCTCCTGGGCATCCCTCCTACAATGGCAGCACCCTGATTGTAGCCAAACAATGAGTTCCACCTCTCCCAGTGGCTCAATCCTGGATGCAGGGCATTGTTCAAGTTCACTTGCTCACTTAAGCTCTTCCAAGGTAGTTCTGCTGAGAACCCAAGTCCAAAAAAGAAAAAACCAAAAACTGCAGGATAGGCCTTTTTTGTCTCTAGCCTATTGGCAGAAGGCCAGCTGGGTTCTGTCCAGACCCAAGCACTGGATGTCTGTGCCAGGCTTCCACTGCTCCTGATCTCGTCAGCTCCTATAGTTGCCTGGTTTTTTTTTTTTTTCTGTGCCCCTGAAGTGATATTTCTGTGCAGGAAGGTCTTCCCTCCACCTATAGCCAGAGGTGGCTGGAGTCCTCTTTACCTGGTTTTACCACAAATGGCTGCTAAAGTGATGTCTCTAGTCTGACACTTACTCCCCTCCCCAGTATGAAAAATTAAGTCAAAAAATTCATTAAACCAGCATACTAACTGGTACATTATCTTTTTTTTTTTTTTTTTTTTTTTTTCAGTTTTTGGCCGGGGCTGGGTTTGAACCCGCCACCTCCAGCATATGAGGCCAGCGCCCTACTCCTTTTAGCCACAGGTACATTATTGAGTTTTTGTCTTTCTGTTCTTGCTTTGTTCCATTATAAGACACTTAACAAATGTAAAAGAAAAAATATATACTGACTATCCCTACAAATACATAGGTAAGATCATATGAATATAGTGAAAAATCCCCAGAAGCTTAAAATAAAGAGGTGACTGCAAACCAGAGTGATAAACAATAAGCTGAAGTTGCAGTTATCACTGGGAGTTTGACTAGTTACAACAATGAACTTGAATTTTTTAAGCCCATGCCAGAATAAGAAAGAAGGCAAAATGTCTGCTTAAAACAGAGAGTTAGAAAACAGATTTCAAATGAAGCTGACTCCTTCCCTCCCTATTATGGGCTGCATTTTGTCTTTCCGGATTCATATGCTGAAGCTCTAATCCCCATACCTCAGAATGTGACCGTATAAGACATAGGGCCTACAGGGTGGTGATTAAGTGAAAATGAGGATCTCAGCGTGTCTCCTAATCCAATTTGACACTAGTCCTCATAAAAAAGGGAAATATGGACATACAAGAGACTGTAGGGACTTGTACACACAGAGAAAAGACCACATGAGACCCCAACAAGAAGGCGGCCATGTGTAAGCCAGAACAGAGGTGTCAAAGAAATTAAATCTGTCCATACCTTGATCTTGAACTTCTCCCCTCTCCAGAACTGTGAGAAAATAAATACCTGTTGTTTAAGCCAATCTGTGATGCCAGCTGCAGTATGCTAATACACCTCTCTAAAAGTCCACAATGTTAGTAAAAGGAAAGTTGAGAGAGAATGTAATCACCATGAATGGGAGAAAATAAGGAACTTTGCCTGTCTTGGCAAGGATGGAGGAAAAATACTTCTCTAAGCTTTGTAACCACATTCAAAGTGTAAATTCATGAAATTTGGGGATTCAAATTTAAAGTACCCAGCTAGGCGCAGTGGCTAATGCCTGTAATCCCAGCACTTAGGAGGCCAAGACTGGTGGATTGCCTGAGCTCACAGGTTCAAGACCAGCCTGAGCCAGAGAAAGACCTTATCTCTAAAGAAAATAGCCAAGCATTGTGGCAGGCACCTGTAGTGCTAGCTACTTGGGACACTGAGGCAAGAGAATCTCTTGAGCCCAGGAGTTTGAGGTTGTTGCGAGCTATGACGCCATGGTACTCTACCAAGGGTGACAAAGTAAGACTCTGTCTCAAAATAAAAAAAAAAGGTAAAGTACCTACCAATCCTAGCACTCTCAGAGGCCAACGTGGGAAGATCCCTTGAACTCACTACCAGCTTGAGCAAGTAGGAGACCCTATTGGTACTAAAAATAGAACAATTAGTCTGGCATTGTAGTGGATGCCTACAGTCCCAGCTACTCATGAGGCTCAGGAGGACCACTTAAACCCAGGAGTTTGAGGTTGCTTTTAGCTAAGATGAGACCATAGTACTCTAGCTTGGGGCAACAGGGTGAAATTATGTCTCAAAAAATAAAATAATGAAATAAAATAAAATACTCCCTGCCAAAGGAAGAAATTATATTAAGACTTGCTATAGTTTTAAATCGGGTATTCATCAAAGTTCTCACTGAGTGACATTTGAATAAAGACTTGAAAGAGGTGGGGAATGAAATAGTACTGATATCAGGAAAAGAACATGAGAGGGAGAGATGAACAAGAACTTCAGTTCCTTCAGTGAGTCTAGAGCCTGTGTGGACTCATACTGGGCCCTACTCAGACCCCTAAATACATGTTTCTCTCTCATGTTACGGTGTGTTGGTCCACTCTGGGGTCCCAGCTGTATAACGAGGACCAGCAACACTAGAGATCTAAAGAAAATACACAGGTGAGTGACCCCAGGTTCACATTAAAGCAGATCTGAAAGATTAGGCCTCAGGGTTGGGCTGAGTATTGTCAGCAGGAGACTGCTCAGCAGACCAATGTCTTCAAACAGCAAAACCTGAGCATTGATTTGGGTACTTCTGCCAGGCCAGATATTATATTAGGTATTATATTCAAAAACACAAAGTATAGAATGACACGTTCTAACGTAAGTGTCTCAGTAGTTGTAGAAGGAAAGTATAAAGAAAATGGGAAAAGATAATATTTCAATGATTGAGAATTTCCCAAAATTGATTGAAATATTAAATCAATGTAAAATTGATTTAAGATCAGTATGTCTCAAATAGAATATTAATATATTCAAGCTTAAATATAGTTAAAATAGCAGAATACCAAACATGTGGAAAAATGGGTTGGGCACAGTAGCTCACATCTGTAATCCCAGCAGGGATGACTTGAGGCCAGGAGTTCAAGACCAGCCGGGCAACAGAGTGAGATCCTATCTCCACCAAAAAAAAAAAAAAGCACAAAAATCTTACAATAATAATGTCAAATACTCTTCCCTTCTTGTAAATTGCTGAATGATTTCCATTACTTAACAGAGAAACTCTAAACACTCATCCGGGGGTGTGTGACTTTCATCAAACTGCACCAATCTGGTGTATCTAAACTTATTTTCCTGCCATGTCCAATAAGTACATGTACTTGCCCTATAGATCTTTGTGTTCATGTGTATTCTAAATTCAGTCTTCTCATTTTTCTTCTTCAAGTTCCCTGTTCTCTGTCATCATCTCTTAAAATCTTATCATGATATAGATTACAAGCTCACTTTCACCTTGAGACCTTCCCCAGTCATGCTAACTCACATCTCTGCCACTCACTATGCACACAACCACATAAAACTGTGCATTGTTCTTATTTATAGAGGTTGATCTTCTTGCTCAATTAAACGATTGTTTCTTAAATGATATGTACAAGACAATGGTAGTTTAAAGCTGTAGTTCTGACTCCTGAATCTAACAGATTTGTAGGATTTAAGGGGATGAAGCATTATGAGTTGTTCTTTTTGCTAAAAGCACATTAAGCAAATTCAATCACCATCTACTATCTACATCATGTTATAAAAGAAATAACATTTTAACAGTGAAAATCTAATAAGAATATAATCTCATGTACATTTAATAAGTTTACTTTAATATGAAGCTTGCTATATTGGTCTTATTTTTCCTCCCTTTACTTAAAATAACTAATAAAATCTTTATCAAACAACAGCTTCAGTTGCTTCTGCATCAACATGTAGAAATCGCTGTTCGGCTATCCCTTTGATTTCCCTTCTGCCTGTCCCTAGACTCCGAGCAGAGAAAAGATAAAATATTTAAATAACCATTCATTAAGATAAATAAAAATTATCATTATTTCCACACATTTTCTTATTTTGATCACTCTGGCTAGGTCACTGAGAATTTTTTTTAATATAGAGGTTGCCAATGCAAAACCATCCTGCCTTTTTAGAATTTTTAACTGAAAGCCTTCTGAAACTCCTTGTTGCAAAGCAGTTTTTATTTGGAGCTCTGCTACATGAATTTACAGGTGTATTTAAAGCCCACCTCTAGCTTCACTCTGTTCACTCTGTTGTCTCCTATGTTAACCTTTACTTCTTACTTTTTCTTCTTATTATAACTCCAAATGTATTTACTGTTTCCTAGCACTCTCTTCTTTTTATGTTAGCCTGATTTCTACTTCAGTGTTTTCTCAACTACTGTATATTTAGATGCTTACATAACTTTCATCACTTCTACCCAGTGTTCATACATAAAAATATTTTTGCTTGTGCATTTAAAAGTAACTATTTTTACAAAGTTAATTTTTCTAATATTAAAATAGTAGAAAATAACTTTAAAATATTTACTTTTTTTAATGAAAAGAAATCATTCACCAATCTTACTCCCAAGATAATCATTGCTAATATTTTGATGTATTCCTTTATAGACTTTTATGGGGTGTGAGCACTTCTTCTCAAAAGATAAAGGATGTGTCTTTATATCTATATCTGGTATAATTAACAAAATAATATTCAGAGGTTCTATATGCAAAATAATGCAAAGGGAAATTTTATTTAATTATAGTATCTATCACTATTTGTATTACTATTAACAGAAAATGACAATGAATTAAAACACATTGTATGGCTTGTGAAAATAAAGAAACTCATGACCCAAGTTCCTTAGCAATCAAAATGACCATGACCTTGATCTGTGTAACTTTGAAGACGGAAAGAGAAAAATGCTTTGGCTTAACAAGTCTCCTAGCAGAGTCCCTACCACAAAAATAACTAGGCTACTGTTATTAAGTGCTATGCCAAGATATCACCAATTTCAAAGTTGTGGTTTACTTGGAAATTTGCCTGCCTTTTTCTTAGAAAATCTCTTGCAACCCAGAGTGCTATGGGTGAGGGCACAGTAAAAGTCACCATCCGTTCTCCTCCAACAGCCTCATCACCCCACATGTATCTGGAGATTGGAACAAAGTTAACACACAAACTCTAAGGCTCCCTAGCTTTCTCCCTTTTTTGTATTTTCCTCCTTGATTTTCAGTGGTTGCAGTTACCTGCTGAATTCTGTTTTGTGGTTCTTCAAGCAAATAAAATTAGTGATATTCCATTATAATTTTCCCAACAAGCGCAAACTGGGGCCTGACTGCACAATAGAATCTCACTAGATATGTTCCCTTCCTTTAGCTCTTAATTCCCACTCTAATTCAAATTAGAGTGTCATCTCCCCCTGTAATTTACGTCTTCTTTTATTCACTTCCCAATGCTATAAGGCAGATGTTTATTTATAGTTTGTCAAGGGTTCATAGTTTTTATCAACTACATGAGGGCTAATCTGATAAGAGCCATTTGGACCTACTGGAAGCAGAATGCTTCTATAAGCATTTTAATAGTCCAACTTTTTCAGTCTTAAATCCTTCTCTTTATTTAAACCTCTCAGTCAGATGAAGTACCTCGTCAAGTAATCATTTTCATAATATATATATGAATGGAATATTTTCTAAATCCATATATGCTCCCAAATACCATCATATTCTTTTCTAGGCAAATGGAAATTTGACTAGCTAAATAAGTGTATTGCAACTAACACTGGATATGGCAGAAAGCCAGGCAATGGATGGGACAAGAGAAATTTCTTTTTTTTTTTTTTTAGAATTGAATACATGTATTTTATTATTCTTCATTACATTATTTCCCTCCCCCACCCCACCCCTCCGTGGTAAGACAGAATTGATTTACAGAAAAGAATACAGAAAACACCAAAGCTCCTGGTAGAGGGAGAGATTTCAAGTGGGGAGAGAGAAGCTCTCTCCGTTCCTCTCCCGGTCAGAGAAATTTCTACTCGAATCTAACAAAGCTGTGTAATATAAATGCAATAAATTCAAGATAA